>VXAC01002322.1:381665-404232 GCA_013399225.1 Rhipidura dahli | reverse complement strand
CAGCACTGGAGGTGCTGGGGATGCCTGTAACCCTGGGCATGTTGGGAGTGTTGGAGGTGCTGAGGCATTCATGGGTGCACTGCACTGCCTGGGGTTCCCATGGGAATGGAAGTGCCATGACCCCTGTGCTTCTGAGTTTGCCTGTAATTTTGCTGTGGCTGAGGTCCCAGTGGTGTCCACGTGGGCGTGGACACCATCCCCACCTGCCTCCCCTGCCATCCCCTGCTTGCAGACCCTGGGGCGGACGCCTCGCTGTGTGGCATGGCAGCCACGGGCGCCTCAGGCACTAACGCGGTGCGCTACGGCACCATGCGCCCCAACGTGCTCAACCTGCGCGTGGTGCTGCCGGACGGGCGCCTGCTCCACACCGCCGGCCCCGGGCGCCAGCCCAGGTGGGCGCCAGAAGGCCGGGGGGCTGTTTTGGGCTGGCCAAGTGCCCTGTGCGCTCCTGCTCACCAAGCTCTGTGCAGGAAGCGGGCGGCTGGCTACGACCTGACCTCGCTCTTCGTGGGCTCTGAGGGCACGCTGGGCTTCCTGACTCAAGCCACGCTGCGCCTGCACCCGCTGCCGGAGGCAACTGCTGCCACTGTCGCCTCCTTCCCCAGCGTGGGGGCGGCCGTGGCTTGCACTGTCCAGGTGCTGCAGGCTGCCGTGCCTGTGGCCCGCATCGGTGGGTGCCTGGGGCCAAAGGTGGGTGGGGTTGGGGGTCCAGGTGCCAGTGGTGGAGCTCAGCATTGCCTCCTTCCACCCAGAGTTCCTGGATGAGGTGATGGCAGATGCCTGTGGCCGCTTCAGTGGGATGGGGCTGCCAGCAGCAGCCACGCTCCTCCTGGAGCTCCACGGCTCCCGGCACAGCCTGGCTGAGCAGCAGCAGCAGACAGGTATGGCTGGGAATAGGGCTGAGCATAGGGTGTCTGGGACTGGGGGCCATGATGGACACCCAGGGATGAAGGATGGATGCCCAGGGACAGGGGACAGGGGAACCAGGGTGTTTTGGAGTGAAGCATGGTGCTGGGGGGCCATAATGTGTCACTGGGGTGAGTGATGGATGTCCAGGACATGGGACAGTGGGACCGGGCATGTCCTGGGGTGAGGGATGGGTGCCCAGGGCTGGGTGGGGATTGGAGTCCTTGAGGTCATCAGGATGAGGGACAGGTGCCCAGAGCCTAGAACTGGGGGATTGGAGTCATGGATGGCTGCCTATGGATAGGGGATGGGAGATCACGGGTGACCTGAGGAAAGGGATAGGTGCCCAGGACCAGGGAGAGGGGAATCAGTGATGGATGCTTGGGATGGGGACCGGGAAGACACTAGGGTGAGGGATGAGTGCCTGCGCTGGGATCTGCTGAGGGGCTCATGGACATGGGACGGGGGGGACCAGGGGTGTAACTGGGTGATGGACAGGGACCCAGGGACAAGGGAGTATCCCAGGATGTGGGATGGGTGCCCAGGATGGGCACTGGAGGTCCTGGGTGAGGGCTGGGTGCCTGGGGGTGCCGTGGGTCCTGTCCCACAGCTCCTGGTCACCATCAGAGGAGATTGTGCGACAGAACGGTGGCTCCAGCCTGGCCTGGGCGGAGGGGCTGGAGGAGCGCGAGCGGCTCTGGTCCATGCGCCACAACGCCTGGTACGCTGCCCTGGCCCTGCGGCCCGGCTGCCAGGTGAGGCACAAGGATGGGGATGATGGCAGCAGTGCCCATGTGCTGCAAGTGCCACAGCTCTGCCCTCCCCGGCCCAGGGCTACTCCACGGATGTCTGTGTGCCCATCTCCCGCCTGCCTGACGTGGTGGTGGAGACCAAGCAGGACCTGCAGGCCTCCAGCATCACTGGTCAGCAGCCCACAGCCCCCTGGGACAGAGGGGGTTGGGGGTCACCATCCTTCATGCCACACACCCATCTGACCTGAGGCCTTGCAGGACCCATGGTGGGACATGTGGGCGATGGCAACTTCCACTGCATCCTCGTCTTCAACTCCCAGGACCCGGAGGAGGCTCAGCGCATCCACGCCTTCACCCAGCGCCTGGGCAGGTGGGGCCAGAGTACTCTGGGGGGCCGGGGCTGGATGGGCAGACGTCCCCATGCCCTGCCCCTCCCTGTCCTGCAGGCGGGCACTGGCAGCAGGGGGCACCTGCACCGGGGAGCATGGCGTGGGGCTGGGCAAGCGGGCGCTGCTGCAGGAGGAGCTGGGCCAGGAGGGCCTGGACACCCTGCGCTCCATCAAGGCTGCACTCGACCCCCACAACCTCATGAACCCCGGCAAGGTGCTCTGAGGGGGAGCACTGGCACTGAACTGGAGGTGGGGGGCCTCAGCCCCTGGTGTCAGGGCCAGGGTGGCCATGCTGCCTTCCAGTGCCACTGTATGTATCCCTACAAATCCCCCCATCCCCACTTCTGGGGGTCAGGGATCCTCAAACCCCCAATAAACCCTTTTCAATTGCAGTGTCCATGTGCTGTGAAGTTGTTTGGGGGACAGGACCCCCCCAGCCCCTTCCCAGCAGGCCCCTGTCCCAGACAGCACACACAGGGCAGGGCATCGTTGGCGTCCCACTTGAGCCACTTCCCTTGAGCTGCAGTGCTGCTGGTGCCAGGTGGGAGCTCTCTGGGACTTGCCGAGCACCACTGTGGCCATCCCCACATGGCAGGCACAGAAGAGGGGAATTGGCATGGGTGGGGGGCTCCAGCTCCCCACTGGCGTCATCTGCTTCACCAAGAAAGCCAGTGAAATAAAATAACAGTGAATATTTTATTGAACATTGTTTTAATACCATATCAAAACACCTTGACTAATGAAGGAAGCTCCCCCCAAGCTCTGAACTCTTTTTTTCCCCCGGTTTTTTTTTAATATATAAATACAGTAAGGTTTCCCGCAGGGGCACGGCCACCAGCAGGGGAGGTCTCACCAACAAAAATGCGCCCGCCGCGCCAGGAGGGGATGGGGATGGGCGAGGGGGGTCACTGCCATGAAATGACACCATCTTGGCACCTCCAGCAAAGCCACCCCTGTGACTAGGGGTGGCCAGGGGCATCTGGGGGACCACTGGGGCCTTCCCCATACCCTCCTCAAAAGGGTCCAACTCAAAGCCGATGGAAAAGAAAGAGGGGGGTGGTTTTGGCAAGAGGAGGCCGGCGAGGGGGCACGGCAGGGGCGGCGGGGATGCTGCAGCTCTCCAGTCTCTGAGTGGTTATAGCTGAGTTAAAGAGTGACCAGTCTGTAAACATCACCGGGGCAGGGAAGCTCAAATTGAAGAACACGCCAGTCAACACGAAGCTTCAGTTGTGGTTTGTTGTTTGGTGGTTTTTTTTTTTTGTCCATTTTCTCTTTTTTTCTTCTTTTTTTTCCTTTTTTTTCCTTTTTTTTTCTCATTGTAAACACTTGAAAGACGGACCCCTGTGACTCAGCAGGGGGGAGCAGTGGCCCCGCTCCTGGCGTGGGGCAGAGTCCCCATCTCAGCACTGCCGGGGCCAGGGTGGAGATCTCCAAAAGGGAGATGGGAGAGAGGAGAAATTTCCTGTTTAGTCAGTGCAAAAAAACCGAGCAGAGCCCCCGGGCAAGTCCGGGTGGGAGGTGGGGGGGTTGCCGGTGAGAAATGCCACGTGCTCCGTTTGGCCGGCTGTCCCCCGGCAGCTTTCCCCTTTCGCTTCGGGGAGAAAAGCCAAACATCATGGCAGGGTTTTGGCCAAGGGCGTCCCTGGGGCCTCCCTGGCGGGCAGAGCTCTCCTGGTGACCAGCGGCCGTGGAGGGGAGAGCAGGTCGCTCCGCTTTTCTCACACTGTCTTCTCCTGGATGTTTCTTTTTGTTTTAAATCTTTTAAATTAAAAAAAAACAAAACAAAACAAAACAAAAAGCAGAAAAACAACAGAACAAATAAAAGTAACAAAATAAAATAAAAACTGCGCCGTTGTCCCAAGTGGATTCAAGTTTCTGGGTTTTATTTTTGTCTTCACGAGGAATTTAAAGTCAGCCCAAAACTCCAGGCGGGGCGGAGGGGACGGGGAGAGGAGGTACAGCAGGTATAGCAAGGTGCCCTGCAAAGGCAGAGAGAGACCGTCCCACGTGAGGAGCAGGAGCCCTGGCTGTGACATCCCACCCTATCCCACCCCATCCTCCACTTCCAGCCCTGGATTTAAACCCTGCGTGGGAATATCCCTTCTGAGCAGCCCACTACAGGCTCACCTTAGAGAGAAGTCAGCAAGCACGCCCGGCGGGTCAATCAGAAGGATGCTCTGGGCAAGATCTGTTCACTTCAAACCATGAGTCTATACAGCTGCAAGAGGAGAGCATGTTACCACCACGCTGCTGAGCCTCAGGTGTCCCTGCCTGTCCCTCTGCCACCTGCCTGGCTGTTCCCTCATGGTACCTTTTGTGATAAATGCAGAGGCAGGGCAGCCTGGCTATCGTGTCCCCCTGCAGCAGCTCCTCCAGGCAGATCACGCACTCGCCAGCGTCCTTGGTCAGCACGTCGTCTGGGAGGGGAGGACAGGGCAGAAGTGAGACAGGGACCACCGCAGCATTGCCCTCCCTGGGATGGAGGGGAGCCCAGCGTCACTGCGGAGGCAGCCGGGATGGGGTGGAATGGCAACAGCGCTGGAAAACACTGCCAGGAGGCTCACGTGGAGGCACAGGGGGGACATGGGCCTGGGGCACCTGGAGTGAACACAGCCCCTACCCCTGACTTCCAAAAAATCACCAACCAGTAGGGGGTGAGCATCACTCCCACAGCAGTGGTCAGGAGAGAGGTGGGAGATGCCGGAGCTTACAGCCCGGTGCTCAGCCTCGTCAGCCAGCCTGCCAGCGAGGAGGGGAGGAAGCCAATGACCCTTTGTGGGGGTAGCCCAGGAGGACATGTGTCTCCTGCCCTCACCAGGCAGGATGCAGGGCCAGCAGGGCTCCCTCGGGCAGAGGGGTGGGGAGGGGGCCACGTCAGGGTAGGGGGACTGTGTTAAAAAGGAGCCTGAAAGCAAAAGCAGCAGGGTTGAGCCATCACAGGGGGGCGGAGTGGAGCAGCACCATCCCACCGAAGCACAGCCCTTTTGGGAAGCCCAGCCAAGCTGCTGCCTGCAGCAAATGTCTCTCCAGCCTGCCCAGAGCCATCCCAGGGTGGCAGGACACCGTGTCCCCCACACAGCCTGGCCCTTACCGTTGTAGGAGAGGCGAGGTTTGCTCAGACACATGATAAAGTGCATTTCCATCTCGTCAGAAGCCACAGATTTGGAGCAAATGGGGCACTTGAAACCTGGAAGGAGAGCAGAGAGACAAACCCTTATCGAGGGCAGCAGGAGGAGTCCACCCTGCATCCTGGGGAATTCCTGGGGCCATGGTGGGGCATGGCAGCAGGCAGCCCCTCACCTGCTGCCTGCATGGTGACCCTCACCCCACACTGCACCCACTGGGCACCCGCTCATCCTGTGCCGGCCACCAGCAGCGCTGGGGACAGCCACCGAACAGGGGACAGTCGACGAGCTGGTGCGCTGGTTGTCCCTGTGCCCGCCGCGCAGAGGGCACAGAGAGCATGCCAAGGCAGTGCACACGTGGCCATCAGCTGCTGCCAGGCCTTAAAGGGCGAGCAGCAGCCTGGGGCACACAGCACCCAGCCACTGGCACACAGCACCCAGCCACTGGCAAGTGCAGGGGCACGTCCCTGTGCCTGGACAGTGCTGTCCCAGCTGCCAGAGCTCAGCACCACATGGCTGAGCCAGAAAAGCTGCAAGGAAGGAGTTTTTTTGTATAGCTGCAGCAGAGGACTGGCAGATTGAAGCCTCAAACACAAATGGCTGCTTTGTCCAGCTTTCTGCAAGAGTGAAGTGGATGCTCACCCCCTCCGATGCCAGCCTGCCTCCCCAGGAGCAGGCAGACCCCGCAGGCTGATGAGCCAGCTTGACCTTGGCCCTGCCAGGTGACTTGAGCTCTTGGATGAAGCTGGATGGGATGCCCAGATCTGCTCTGCGACCTTGCTTGGGGTGGTGCCAGGGTGTCACACCAGTGTTGTCACCTGCTCGAGCCATGCAGACCACCACGGCATCATCCCCAGCCCCACTGAGTGAGGCTGCCCCAAACCCAGCCTGTAATCCCTAAACTCACAAGGAGCAGAACCCCAAGCAGCCCTGTAGGTCACCCATCTGGGACTATCTGGGACTCCCTGCCCTTCCACTGCAGCCAGCTCGAGGCCATGTGGTTTGTCACTGCCCAGCCAAACAAGCGCGTGCCACCACCACGGGTTTGCACCAGAAAATCCAGTAATTCCCTGCCTGCAGAGAGGGAGAGGGTAATTTAAGGATCTGCCTTCTAAAAGCAGATCAGGTTTGACTGCAGTGCCGCTTAAGAGCTTTCTTCATATATATGCAAAGGCTGCTCAGGAAAGAAAAGGAATGTACACAAATTATCTAAGGATGAATCAGGTTCTTGTTTGCCACCACGTGGATGTGGACAGGACAGTTCTTTTGCTTCTTGGAAGGGAGAAAGTACAGAGTGGGTTTGAGAAGCAGCTCAGACCTCTGCTGTGCAAACAGCCCCGGTAACTGCTCAACACCGGAGTGCTCATTAGCAGCAGTGATAAATAGTTTACTTCCCAGGTCCTTGGATCACACCCAGGGTGTGGTTATATCCCAGGAGGGCACAGCAAGGATGAGTGCCATGGATGGTATGGGACTGGCTCTAAAAGGACCTGCTAAAAGAAGGAGCCCACAAGCCCAGTGGGGTATCCTGCTGGCCTGCAGCATTGCCACGCTGGGAACACATCCCTGTCCCAGCCTGGCCAAGCCATGGGGTCTCTGCTCTGAGTCTGGCCCCAAATGCACCAAGCCCCAGGCGACAGGGCAGCGCTACTGCCCCGGCCTCGTGGGCAGCAGCACCGATCTGCCTTCTCCTCTCCAGCCTAATTTTACTCCTGACCGATTTATACCTTGTGGCAGCCGTGCCCATTAGCTGAAGTTGCTGATTTTTTCCTGCTCCCAAGTGTTTACCCGCCTGCTGTATTTATAGCATGGATAGCTCGGATAGCCTGCCTGCTGCAAGACCCAACTGGCCTCCCCTTGTGAGACACCCTCCCGGTGCCCTGCTCCCCTGGCAGCCCGCCTGCCCCATCCCTGCCTGAACTGATCCTGCCTGGAGCGGATGGTCTGCCAGCGCCACGGGCACCGGTCCCTACCGGGGAAGCTCTGGGGACTGCTTTCCAGCGGCAAGTGCCTGCAGTGGCCGTGAAGGGCTCCCTTTGGAAAAGGCATTTTGTCTGCAAACTCTGTGTCAGGGAGAGGCATTTGTAAAGGTTCAGTACTGTTCCCTGTGCAGTGTGTGGGCAGACCTCGTTTCCTCTGGTCCCCCCTTTTCTGTGCCAATGTGTTATTTTAAACAGCTGTCCCAGATCTGCCAGCTCCAGCAGCACCCGAAGGGATCCTATCAGACGTGCAACCGATGTAAAGGGAAAAGGCCCCGGATGAAACTGCCTGCTCTGTGGCTGCCAGGGCACAGCCGCCAGCAAAGCAGCAGGGACAGGCAAAGAGCAGGGCCCTTTGCAGGCTCCAGCGAGCGGCTGTTGCTGTATCTCCAGGCCTCTTTGCTAGCTGGGATAGCTTTAGCATGGTTATAAATAGCCAGCATGAACACTCCTCATGCTCCACACTGCTCCCTGGGCAGCTGGCTGGGGCACCGGGACTCCTGACACTGCCACAGCCCCATGGCAAGGACGTGGGGACACTGGGCAGACAGAAGGGCCCAGGCTCAAGCCCCAGCACCTATGTGGCATCCTCCAGCCAGACGGGTCTGGGGGCTGAGCCAAGTGCAGAAGCACACACACTTTTCTGGCTCTGCATTTCACAAGATGGAAGGGGGGGAAAAAGGAAAGATGAATATGCAGTTGTGTAAATTCCCAAGTTTGAGCAGGAGCAAGGAGCTGGTGTGGAAAGGCCCCCAGGGCGGGGGACTGCCCTGTACCCCAGCTGTCGGCACAAATACTTGACATTGCAAAAGCAACTGCTCGTGTTTCCCTCCATGGCAGGCACAGGAGCCCACCACCAGTGAGAAAGGGAAGGCAGAGGTGAACTCCCTCACCCCTTCTCCAGGTGACCTTTGGGTGAAGGTGGTAGGCAGAGAACCAGCGAGGCCAGGGGACAGCCAGCACCCAACAGCAGCAGGCACCAAGCCCGGTGCCTCAGAACATCCCTTCACAGTTCAGGCAGGAGCCTGTCCTGTAGATGAAAGAGCTGCTCTCCACATGGCCAGCCCCCTCTGGGCCATGGTATTTTCCACATTCCCTGAAATCCCCGTTAATTTATCCTGCCTAAGCTGCCAGCCGGAGCAACGCAGGAGATTACATTTTGACAGCTGCTCATGGAAAATTCAGCTCCCTCCCTCCTCCTCGAGCCCTTTCCGTCCTCCTCCCACATGCCTAAAAAAAAAAAGAGAGGAAGGGCCCAGCTATTTCTCCTTGCCTGGGCCTCCCACACCCAAGGGGAGGCCCAGGGGTTGCTCCAGGGAAAGGCCATGGACACATCCCCCCTCCCGAGGCATCTGGGGCAGCTGGTGATGCCCCTACCCATGGCACATTAAACCTGAAGCTGGCACTGTCACCTCATGCAGAGATGTGTGGGCAGGTACCAGCTCTCGACAAGAGTAAGTGAAGAAGAGGAGGGTGCTGCAGGAAGGGGGCTGGCCCGGAAATGCAGGTTCAGGTCAAGACCTGGACTCTTTGTATCTTGCTGGAGACTTTGAGAAAGCCAAGGGCTTTCCAGGGCTGTGAGACACAGGCTGGCAGGTGATCTAATCTCTCCAACGGCTTGGTCTAGAAACCAGGAGCAAGTGGCGCTGGTGCTCTCCAGGGGCTACTGCCCTCTGAGTATTTTTAGGAAGGTTACATGGTTAATTTTAGAGAGTTGGGCAAAGTAGAGCTGGGAACCTCTGAAAATCTCCACACAGTCCTACGCATGCTGAAAAATCCTGGTGGTTAACCCTCACAGTGCCAAAAGCACTGCCACAGAACTGCAGGGAATTTTATGGTGGTGGGTGGAATTTTTGTGGTCGAGGGTCGAGACACCTTTCCAACCCATTTCCAAGTATCCCAAACAGAGCTGATTCTGGAGCTGGGACAGGAAATTCCCATCAGTTGTGTCTACTGAGACCTACAACAGGGTCAACTACACAATGTCCTGTGAGTGGAAGTGGCTGCTCCCCTTGGGGGTGGGGGAGACCATGTCCACAGGAACTGCAAGCCTTTCCTGGATCCCAGGGAAAGGCATGTGCCATGTCTACCTTCACTTGCCAAACCTTCCTCCATATGGGTGCACCTCCATGCAGACTGTTTACAGGCCACAGTGCCATTAGGAGTAGCCCCAGCAGAAGGACACCCTGGCTTTGTCACTGGCAGGTGGAGGAAACATGGAGAGCAGCAGCTTCTCCACTGCACAGCACCTCCAGCAATGGGAGGAAGACACTGGTGAGGATGATGTGCTCTGAAGGCAGGAGGAAGTAACAGCCCAGGTAGAATGCAAGAAACCCACCCCAAACAGCATTTCCCTGGTTACCCAGTCTCCCACTACTGCCATGGGATAAACCAGGAGCCCTGTGAGTGGGAGTGGTAACACAAACTCTCCAAAACATGTCTGCTCCAGGAGGGGTCCCTTCTCTGGTGCCCAGCAATCCCACAGGACACCTGGAGAAACAAGGAGCTTTGGGTAAGCCCCAAGCTGCCTGATGATCATGGAAGATTTGGAAACCTTGGCTGCACAGCCCATCTCCATGTCTCTAGAGATCATCCTGGGCTCCTGGCCAAGGGAGCTGGCTTATACCAGGTAAGGATGCATCCAAGCATGAGATGAAACCAGGGAATATTTGGTCCAAGCATGCAGTCCTGGTGCCTCCTCCTTGCTGAGTAAACCATGAGCATCCCACCTTCCCTCATGGCTTCCCTAACACTTCCAGCTGAACCAGCACCAGGTGGAAGCTGGAACACATGGATCATCTTGAAAAAACCTAGACTAGTGATTGAAGAGGAGGGAAAGACTGAAAGACCACTTGGTCACTCTGAAGGGGTTGCATGAGGGGTTGGGTGACACAAAGGGGCTCCAAGTCCTCCCCTTGCCTTACTCCTCAAAGGCTCCAGCACAGCCCCAGGAGGAAAGAAAGGAACAGGGAGGAGTTGTCCTCTGTGCCAAGCAAGTGAAGGAAATCTGAAGAGCCAAGATATTCAGACCTAACACCTCCTGGTAAATAAATTCCTTACGGGTTTAAAGCAGTCTCATGTTGTTAAAGCAACAGTCAGAGGGCAGCACACTGGAGATGGCACATGGATGCACAGAGCACCTCTCCAGCACTGGGGCACAACAGGGAGCTGGCAGCTCAGGACTCCATGAGTGTCTCCTCACAAATGGAAGCCCACCGTGGAAGTGTTGCTCCACCAGCCTCAGCGATGAAGTTGGCAGGAGACAGCATCAAGTGCCTGCAGGCCAGGGCTCCCAGCAGAACCAGGCCAGAACCCACTTCCCCCTGCAGAAGGAAAAGGCATCAGCTGCATGGACAGAGGCAGGAGCTGAGGTTCACGGCAGCCCTGCTGCTCCAGCAGGACTCAAGGCACTGGGTGAGCCCCACGATGGTGCTGGGCTATTGTGCAGCACAAGGGCTGACACGAGCAGGGACACGTAGGCAGGAAGGAGTAAAGCACTTAAGCTGCCTTATCTGCCAGCTTTGAAAAAGTGAGTGTCCTTCCTCCTGATTCAAGGCTGCAGAAAGGTGGGAGAGCATAAAGGATGGGTCCAGGATGGAAATAAGACATCCCACCTTTCTGGGGATGGAAGGGAGGCAGGCCAGTGAAACAGCTTCAGATGATCAGCCAAGCAGGGGATGTGGCTTGGATGGGACATCTCTGGCTGGCAGTGCTTGGAAAGAAACTCAACTGTTTCTCCTGCCTTGGCAGAGGGATGGTCTTGCTCCATCCCCATCCCACCCCACCATTTTCTTGCTGATTGAGTCAGTTCAAATTGCTGAGAAGGGAGAAAATAAATGTTTGTAACATGAAAGCAGCACCCCAAAAAGACGCTACTTTTGTGCAAGGCCAGGTTTATCAAGGTCTAAGAAAAGCTGTGCCTGGTGTGCAGTAGCTGCTGGAAAAGTCCCCATGTGGCAGGTGTCTGCTGTCAGGTCAGTCACACACCAGTCAAGGGTGGCAGGGATGTGCCATGGAACACCAAGTTGGCCAAGGCCAGCACCATCCTAATGCTCAAGGCACTGTGTTTTGGAGACACCTCTGTCCACTCCCACGCAGCTCAAGCCACAAAGAGATGTAGCAGCAAGGACAAGGCATTAGTGCTTCAGGAGGGACATGGGGAACCCACTGGGGTCAGAGGGATGCAGCACGCAGAGTGGAGGGGCTGGGTGGCACCACGTCACAGAAGCCAAAGGCTGGCTTGCGGCAAGCCAGGAGGTAGAGCTATTTTTTTTTTTTTTTAGCCAGTTGGGTTCTTATGGAGGTGGTGGGGGAAGATGGGAAGGAGGAGAACAGATTGCAATTCTAGGGCTGAGGAAAGCTGGAGAGTTGGAAAGGAGCAGGAGACACAGGAGGGGGAACCCCCAAGAACATTTCCTCCAGAGCACCCAAAGCTATTGATTCTCAGCAGATGGACACACCAAAGCCTTACAAAACACATCCAGCACAGCCCACAGACTCTGAGAAGCAGGAGGGCAAGGAGGCCTGCTTATATGGTCACAGGATGTCCAAACACCAAGTACCCTCCCTGCCTATCACTGACTATTGCCCCTTTCAAGGCTGCAACTGCAGTTTTTGAACAGAAGTACCTATGCTAAGGCAGAGATCATCTCCCTCCTATAGCTCAGGCTATACTGCAGGATCAGTTCCCCCAGACCTGGATGAAAAAGGCAACTTCCCAGGGTCACCCTGTCTTCTGGCAAGTCCTAGTTTACTGCAGAAACACTCCCCCAGCTGCTGGGACCAGATTTCATAAGGAAGAATGTGTAGCCCAAAGCTAATTTTAGCATCCCAGAGAAGAGCAAAGTTAAGCAGAGGGGTCCTGGGTGATGGCCCAGCGAAGGCATTAACACCTCCAACTCCTGCTGTCAGGCTGCAGGGCTCAGATTTACCAAGTTACAAGCTCATCCAGGGCTCCTGCTAGTCACAAAACAGGTCTGGGGCCATCTCATGGATCAGGAGAACTGCAGGGATGCTCTGGTACTGCCTTCACACCTCTCAAGGGACGACCAGATTTTCAAACTCACTGCCCTGAGAGGACAATGATCCTGCAGGCACACCTGGGAATTTCCAAAGGGTTTGCCTGCATGCCTGTTTTTTCCCTCCCACGTATTTCTTGTAGGAAAGAGGAGGCCCAGCCAAAGCCCTGCTGTGGGCAGTAACCATCTGCAAGATACACAGAGCCAGCAGGGTAATGAGGGGGTCCCAGGTGCTGAAATGAAGGAGTGCAGGGGATCCACTGGCAGCACAGTGGAATGCAGCCATTTGGAAATCAGAGCAGAAAGGGAAAGAGTTTGACTCTTTGGCTTGGCAAGGGCTGGGAGGGAGCAGCGAGGCAACGTCACGCGGGGACTGGTGGGGTGAGTCACTTCTGACTAAGACATCCGTTGGGGAGGCACCCACGGAGTCCCCACCGCCAGGCTCCAGCACTGCGGAGCTGCCAGAGGAATTCCCGCTTTTGGAAAGGTTGAAACAAAAGCCTGATCTGAGCCACTCCCAAACACAGCCGGATTTGACCCCATGGGGTGATCTGCTTCCTGACGCCTGGGTTTTTCCAAAGCAGAAAACTTGTGCTTTGATGCTGCTGAGGCTCCATCATGCCTCAGCTTCAGATTTCTCTTGGGAGGATGATGGGACACTCCAGAGGCACATAATGACATGCCCTGGCTTTGTGCTGCTGGGAGCATGGCCAAGCACTGATTGCACCCACGTACCTCTTCCTGCCGAGAAGCAATCCCGACCAGCTCCTGGGACACCTCCTCCCTAGGCATCCTCCCACAGCAGCACTGCACAAAGGTGGAGGGTCTCTTTGTGCCTAGGCCATGGTGGCAGGATCACTGAGGCAACTGGTTTTTATCAGTGCAACACCCCAACCCCTGGGGTGCATGGAAAGGATGACACACTGCTTTTTGGGGTAGAGAAAGGGCAATTTTAATGTAGTGGGCAGCAAACAGAGCATAAAAGGCACACAGAGCTGCACCCATAAGCAGTGCATGGCTGGGAAATACTAGTGGCCAGTTCACACTGGTTGTTTCTGCAGAAAGACAGAAAAAAAAAGAGAAATTTTTCCACCCATGGAAAAAAAAAAACCCTTAGTGAGGAGCATGCTGCAGAGCAAGCCCTGACCTCACCTGCACCTCACATGGTAGGAAGGGCTGCATGGCACAGAGCATCTCCCTGCTTCCCAGGAGGGACTGTGATTGCTGAGGGATACCCAGCGAATGCCCCAGGCTACCAGGACAGCAAGAAGGGGAAAAAGCAGGTGCAGAACTGGGGGTGATCACACTTCTCTGTTGTACATGGTGCAGAGGGGGAGGGATTCTCCACAGCACCAAGATGCCTGGACAGGCAGCATGAACTCCCCTTTGACAGCCAAAGGCTGGGGATTTGGGAGGAAGATCCATGTTGAGGATGGGGATACACCACTCCAGAGCTTCCTGGCTGCCTTTGCAGCATGGAGGCGGCTGGCAGACAGAGCCAGCTTTCTGCAGCTCTGGGAGCCCTCTGAAACACAAAGCACAGCATCTCCAAGGAATGAGCCCCTCAGCCAGCGGCAGGGTCTGCCCACACTGGATCCTGCTGGAGGAGGCAGGAGGGGCTACACACTGTGCCACAGGCAGGAACAACCCTGCCCGGGTATCCCACCTTCCCTGCCTCTGCTTCAACATGCACCAACCTCCAACGTGAGAAGGGCTTCTTCTGAGGAAGGACATAGTGGGGCTGCAGATGACAAAAATCCCAGCCGTGGGATTTGAAGTTCTCTCTTCCCCATGACAAAGGCAACACCCAGAGGAGCAGAGTATAACCCCATTTCCAGAGCCGGGCAGGGCCTTGTGAAACATTCACCCAGGACTAGGTGCAGGGTGCCACTTGTTTTGTACCTGTCTACTGGGAGCAAAAAGAAATCAAAGGCACCTACAAACACCTTTGGAAAGGTAAGATCCAAGAAAACAGAAGACTTCAAGGGCTATGAATCAGTGGCACAATAAATAAGCACATAGACAGTAGTTTCAAAGCTGCAAGATCTGACTGGGGATAACCTGAAATGCCAAGGCAGGGTGCTCAGCCTCAGCCTGCCCTGCTCAGCACCAGCTTAACAGAGGGTTGGCCCCAAAACTGATCTCAGCCCATACTGACTCAACCTCCCTGCAGACAGTAATTTAAGCCATCTGCCTAGAGCCAAAGCCCCCCTCCTTTTCCCCAGCTACAGATGTACAGGCCTTGGATGGATGGATTGAAAGGTGGATCTAATTCCCCTGCAGGGCTTCTGACAAAGTGCAGCTCCATTGCCTTGTAGGAAGAGCTCCCAGATGAATTTCTGCCATTACCTTGGCTGCAGCAGAAACTGCAGGTTTTCCCCACACTGGTGACAAAGACTTCTCCAAAAAACAATCCCCCAAACGCCCACCACCCCAAGCTGTAATGCAACCATCCAGGATGTGAAGAGCGGAGCCCCCGGCACCACCCTCGAATCGCTGAGCTGTGATCAGGGAAACTCACAGCCATGGTGAAAGCCAGGGGGAGAAGGAAGAGAGCTGTCTTTCTGTCTTTTGAGGCAGCAACAGCCAAAGAGGCACACAGGACATGGAAATGTCAATGGCCTCATCCTGGAAGGAAATAAAATGCTGGGCAGGGATGTGGGACAGGGTCAGCATCACTCAGTTCTCCTGCCTGACTGCTGCTTTCCCCCTCTTGTGTTGCAGGCAGCTGGCCTCTAAAAATACCCACTGTTGTCACGCCGTCCTGCCTGCTTGGGCCAGGAAACAGCTCTGAGCAGCTTTCAGCTCCATTCTTCATCAGTGCTGTTGTGCTTCCCTCGCCAGGATCTGTCCCAGCCCCTCTTCTGTGCCTGGCAGGTGACAGTCTTTCAGGAACTATTGCCCTAACTTGACATTGACTCAATGAACCAAGGGTGCTAAATGGGAATATACAACCCCGGGAAATTTCTGCTGGGGTTGCTAAAACTAGCAAAAAGGCAAATATTTCCACAGCATCTCTCTGCTTCTCTACAAAGTGCCACAAGACCATTCCAAGGCACATGGTTCAGTTTCACACCACTGATGTCAGGCCCACAGCTACATGAGTGTGCATGAGCAAGGGAGTCACAGATTTTCCAAGCTCGTTCAGCCAATGACACCAAACTGTCCCAGGGTCAACCTGGTGCTGATGCTGGCCAGTTCTGATTTGTAGGGAAGGAGGGAAGACAAGAGGCAGCTTCACCTCAGAGGTGCAGTACAGCCTCTCCAGTGGTGAGGTACCATCCCCACTGGCAGAACACACCGTGGACACAACACCCTCAGCTGCCCACAGGCCCGGCGTTGGGTCTGAGCGATGCATCTGCTCAGGCTCAGCTGGTTGCACATGGCACAAACCTGTCAGTGTGGAGGCACAGGGACCACAGCAGGGAGCACCAAGGTATCAAGCCCTATGCCAGCAGCACAGAGACCAGCCACAAAGACCTGCCTGCTGCATCCCTGGCCTTTCCTTCCACCTTCCTCAAATCCCAGGTTGTATGGATCTTCAGCGGGCTGGGAAGTTAAACCGTGATGAGAGAAGCAGCCCCTGTCCCCCACCACAGGCACTCGCCTCCCCTGCCTGCAGCCCAGCAGGGCAGGAAACCTGCCAGCAGGCAGGCTCTGCCCATGGGAAATGCTGTGCAACGGCACGAGAAGAGGCCCCAGGCAGCAGAGCTTCCTGAAGCTGCACCTCCAACAGCCTCCCATCAAAAAGCACTAAGCAAAAACATTTGGTCAGGCAGCACCTGCAAGGGACAGCATGAGCATCCCTGGAAGGGACTCAAGCCCCCAGTGGGTTCACCCACATTTGAAACCTGCCTGGTGGAACTGGGGCAGGGGAGACATTTAAGGCTCTCTGCTTCAACCACTTTAGCTCTACTCAAAATAAAAAATTGGTATCTCTACAGAGGGAGGCTTGTTGTACCGCAATGTACAGCCAGGACAAAGCAGGTGGGCAAAATGCTCTGCACCAGGGTCTGCTGCTTTATAGCATCACTTGGCTGCTCATGTATATCATTCCCAAGCCCTTATAATTTCAGTTTTCAAACGGAACCAGGAGAAAGTCAGGTCACATTTACTCGAAACCAAGTACTCAGCACATTTGGGGTTTTGGTGTACCAGCAGCAGATGCCATGAAATGCACCTCGTGGTTGCCCACTGTCTGCTTGGGACACCACAAGACTGGTCCCTGCAAAGGGAATTTATCTGAAGAGCCCTTTGCTGCCTGTCTGATCTGTCACATGAGAGATTACATCGGAGGGGGAAAAAAAAAGCCTTTTTTTTTTCCTCCTCCTCCAAAGTGGGCTTTTCTCCCTCCCTGAGCTTCTCTTGAAATTAATTTTCAGCATTTAGCAGCTTTTTCCCATGACTCTGCGCGGCTGCCTTGGCCAGGCGCCAGCCTGATACTGCTCCTCCACCAAAGATGTCTGTATCTGATTGATCCTCCGGCCAGCAAACGAGAGAGAGAGGAGCCTTAATAGCACATTAATAAATAAGAGAAGCCTTTACGGTTATTCCAGTCACCGGAACAAACATCTCAGCAAAACAAACCAGCATGGGATAAACCTACGTCACGGGCTGGGAAGACAATCCTAGCTGGGAAGTGGGTCAGCCCAGGAGCACAAGAGCATCATTCTCAGCATCTCTGGAAGATACATGTGCAGAAGGGGGAGAGGGCACCCAGCTACCCTATGCTGATTTATGCACAGGTTTATAGAGGAGACAGCCCAGTTAATGTGCACAGCAATTAGTGCCTCATTCCTGGGGAAAGCAGTCGGGATTTCAGAGGGCACTGGGGAGGCAAGGCAGCGCAGAGGCAGCCTGCGCTAGCTCTCGCTGCGGAGACTGAAGATAACTGCCGCCACCGCCGGCTTCTCACGCACAACGCCAACGTTGATGCACTTCAACTTCATCTCCAGCTCTGGTGTGCATTAAAGCTGTCTTCAAGTCTACTGTCTTCAGGTGTTCAGTGCTTTGCTCTTCCAAGGCAGCCGCTGCCTCTTCCCCCCGTCCCAGGTGGATGCTGCCCTGGCAGCTGGCTCAGAGAAGGCAGAAGCAGAAAACCATTCCCTCCAAGCCTGGAGAGCTGAACATCACCAGTGTGGGGAGTCATCAGGACCATTTCTGCACCCACTTCCCAAATGATCTGCAGGCCTGGCAACGATGCAGGTGCTTGATCCGGCTGTCAGACAGTAACCAACACCAAACCCAGAAAAAGATGGTTTGAGGACAGTCATCTTTGGAAATTTCCACTAGCAAAAATAGATTCAGATTGGCAAGTTTGTGCAGACCTTGGGGTGCCCTTCCCCTGGCCTAACTCCTGGGAGGGGGGAGGAAAGCACATATGATGTCTGCATGCTGAAAACTTCATAGATTCAGTTGGAAAGGAACCACAAGGATCATCAAGTCCAACTCCTAGTCCTGAACAGGACAACCCCAAGAATCACACCATGTGCCTGAGAGCCTTATTCAAACACTTTCTGAACTCTGTCAGATTTGGTGCTGCAACCACTTCCCTGGAGAGCCTTCCAGTGCCCAACCACACCTTGGGTGAAAAACCTTTTCCTAACATCCTATGCAAACCTCCCTTAGCACAGCTCCATGATGTTCCCTTGGATCCTGTCACTGGTCACAGAGGGCAGAGATCAGTGCTGTCCTTCCCTTGTCCCTCCTGTGGAAACTGCAGCCCATGATGAGCTCTGCCCTCAACCTCTTCTCCAGGCTGAACAAGCCAAGTGAGCACCAAGCTGCTCCTTGGATGGCTTCCCCTCTAGACCCTTCACTACCTTCGTGCCCCTCTCTGGATGCTCTCTAACAGCTTTATATCCTTCTTGTATTGTGGTACCTAAATCTGCACACCAGACTTGAGGTGAGGCCAAACCAATACAGAGCAGGACGATCACCTCCCTTGACCAGCTGTCAGTGCTGTGCCTGACACACCATGGGACACAGTGGGGGTCCTTTTGGCTGCCAAAACACACTGGTGACAAGTTGGTGGCAGAACAGTCAGGGCTGAGAGCAGCTTTTTGACTACAAACTAGAATTCACCCTCCTCATTCTGGTGCAGAGACTACAATGACAGGACTATGTGAGGAGCAAGGATTGCCAGATACCAGTGGCAAAAGGCTCAGGACTCAGATCTGTTGGAGAACAGCAAAGGTTCACCACAGACAGGCCTCTTCCCAGCTTGCAGAGACCAGGGCTGCCCAACACAAGGTGTTCACACATTTCAGCTCACCCTCCAACTAACAACCCCTTTTTCCCACCCCATACTTTGGAGCCAGACTGAAGAACACTTCCAGCCTTTTTTGCTCTCTAACTGTGCCTGGAGAAGGACCCAGCCCAGCATGCTGGCTGCCATCTCTGCGCTAAAAACTTTCCCATCTTCTCCATGCTGGGCCCTCCTGCCCTGGGAAAGTGCTGCTGAGAACCCAGCAGCTCAGATGGCAAAGAAGGCCTCCTGACACTGGTGCTACCAGCATCCAGAACAAACAGCTTGCTTTGTCAGTGCATGGAAAGCCAGTGACATTCCCGGTGGTACTGCACAGGACGATGAGCTAGGCATTTCCTTGGGCTAGCCAGCAGACAAGGAGATATGGATTTATTAGAGCTTCAAACACTCAAGGGCTTTGGGTGATGAGTGGGATTTCCAGATAAACTTTAAGCTACTTACAGCTTCTGCAAACTCTCTTAGATCCTCTGATGAAGATGAATAACATCAGAGATACTAAGAGAACCACACAAAGCTGGAGACATGCAGCACTAAACCACACATCTCCCTTTGCTCCCTTCTTCCCACTAGCCTTGGCTTTACTGAGAAGTCCTAATAATCATAAACCTACAGAGGCAGGGTCAAGTGCTACAGGCAAACTCCAAAGTTGTGCAAGATGTGTCATTTTCCACTCATGGAGGCAGGAAGTGGATCTCAGAAACCCTGGGCAGACAGGGAAATCCCAGAGCAGTTTCAGGTGGTGCTGGAACGGTTATAATGCTTGTGTATATGGTGGGCATCCCTGGGAAAATCCCCTTCAGGAAACAGGACTCACCCACAGAGGTGCTGTCCACTCAAAGGGAGGGACAATCTCCACCATAAAGGTCAGAGCTCCTTGCTCACCCCACTTGGAAGATACATGTAGGCTTCACTGCTCACAAGAGCAGCAGCTCTCCTGCCCTCATCCTGGGACAGGCTAGAGGTCATCAGTATCTAACTGTTCCTCCCATCCCAGCATCCCAGCAGCCACAGTGGAACCCAGAGCGATGCAGCAGTGGGCTCTTCTCACTGACCAACCCCATGCACAGCGCCTCACAGGGATGCTGCAGCATTCATTGGCCTTGGGGACCACTTTACAACCTCCCTCTGCACAGGCTGCCCAGCACAGTCCTCCTCCCTTCCTCCCCAGGCACACCTAGCTCTTCTGCAGGCCTTCAACTGCAGAGAGGGGAAGGAGTGACACCAACCAGGGAAGAGAGCTCAGCCTGCCCCAGCTCACTCCTCAGGGCCCCGGCTGAGGGGCCTGATGAGCCATGAAGCGCTGGAGAAGCACAGAAACTCTGCATGGCAGATACAGGGAGCACCGAGGCGCCAAGACTATCTGTGTGCTCCTGTTATCACAGGCACGCTGCTGCAACAACAGCACCTTATCACTGCCCTCAAGTTAGGGCTCCTCACTGTCCCACTGAGTACCCCACAGAGCTCAGGTTGCACTTTGAGCTCCTGGCTCATCCCCCAAACCCAAGTGCTCCTAGAAAAACATGAATGCAAAATGTGAATGCTTCCTTCCCCACATGCAGAGAATGGAACAATTGGGGTCTCCAGAAAGGGGCAGGCAGGGCAAGAATCCACTCTCCAGCCCTGTTAGCCACAGAGTTTGGGGGGCTCCTCTCCTTGGCAGTACAGCAGCTCAGGCAGATCCCAAAGATCCCCAGGCATGCCTCGTGCCGAGTGGGTTTGGTACGTCGGCGGGTCCCCTCATCTCCACCCTCAAGTCATCCTTCAAAGGGAGCAGGGACAGTCACGCGCAGCAATGTCAAAGCTCCTCTCCATTTACCAGAGCACTGCTGCTTCAGCACTTTCCGGTGGCTAATGGAGTGGCTCAGCACCACGAGAGGAGCAGGTCGATGGGGAGGCAGCAGGGAAGACACGAGTAGCTCCTGACTGCCCTGCTGGAGGTTAACCAGCTGCAACGGGAGATTAACAGGAGTTTCAGCAATCTTGAGGTGGCTTACTTCCCCCCTTCCCTGCAGTCTCCAAATCCTTCATTAACTTCTTACACTAAGACAGGAAGAGTGCAAAAGTTAAATGAGCTCTGACAAGTTTTCAGAAGGGTTTTTAAGCATCCTCCACTCCTTTTGCTATTAATTAGCAACAAGGAAGAACCACCACCGGGAGAGGCTTTGGCACAGACTGAACAGCTCTCACTGCTGCCCATGCATGCTTCAGCTCAGCTCAAATGCTCTCAGAGGGCCCCAAAAGAGGCACCAGAGAAACCCAGTTCTTGCAGCACTTCCCACAGCTCACGCTGCAATCTTTCAAGGGCACCCTGTTTAACTTAGCAGCACTGCACTAACTCACTCAAGTGGCTGAAAAACAGCTTACTCCATTTTGCAGCTGGTTTATTTTTCTGAAAGGGTTTTTGCCTCTCAGCATTGCAGTTTAAAATGTAACCGATACTCTCTGACCCACCATTGTGAGCTGCAGGGTGTTTCTGTAATGAGACCCTCCTCGCTCCAGCACCAGGCGCAGCAAAAGTCCTCACGGCCTTCATTCCCACAGAGGCTTGTGGAATACCTGGAAGGATGCTGTGCCTTCATTTCTCTCTGAGTTTAGAAATCAGAGCAGCAGCACAGTCTGTGCAAGGTCACAGAGCAAGAAAGTTTGCAGGAGCTCTTGGTCTCAACTCTGGTGCCACACGCCAGCCCTCTCCATCTGCCAGGAAGGATGGCAAGCACCTGGCTTATCCGGATCAATAGGAATCAGATCTGGGGCATTCTGCCACTGAGGATGCAATACAAGACATACAGCTTTGATTGAATGGAGAAGAGCAACCCCTGGAGACTGGGCACAGGGAAAAAAAATCCCAAGATTTTTTTTTTTCCAAGAAGTAGGAAAATGGGCCCCACGAGATTCTTCCTGCACTTTGTTCTTATCCACTGGTTCAGTTTCAGGCCTTCCTGAAAATGAGGCATTGTCCCAAGGCATATTATGAAATTCCCAGACCACGTCACACAAGGAGAACACAGAATTTGCAAGGGGGACAGGTGGGAGAGAAATCCCAGACTATTCCAGGAAACGCAAGGAGACATCCCTGAAATGACTTCCCCTGTAGCCAGGAGGGGAAGGGAGGACCTCCCACCTCGCTCCTTGGACCCAGCCAAAACTAGGTCAGTGACACAGCCCTGCTCACAGCAGAGCTCCTCTCCAGACACCAGGACACATGGAAGAGTCCAGCCAGAAGGGTGAAGGGGGTAACCTTGCCCCTTCCCATAGCCTGACACATTTCCTGTGAGAGAGCCCAGCTGGCCCTGTTAAAGAGGCAGGCAGTTCCTCCTCTGCTTCCTCCTCAGCACCACAACACTGCCAGCTGGCTTCAAAGAGAAAACCCACTTTGGCCTCTCCCTGGCCCTTTATCAGACAAAACAAAGGGAAAAAAATCCCCACACCTTGCTTCCAAAGGCTTCCTCTGTCTCTTTCCCAGTTTCTACGGCCAGGAACTGCTATACCCTACTGGCAATCCCCAAACACCTTCAGAAGAGACACGAGGTGCTCATCCTGGTCTGCAAAAACCAGGGTCTTGAGGGTGTTGTAGCTCAAGACCTCAAGACCACTGTCCCCCAAGTCAAGGGTGGTGGGGTGGGGGTGCCACATCCACTGCTTCACATCTTAGAGCCAAAACACTTCCCTTCTAGAAAGCTTCCTTTCTTCACAGCCCCTTCCTCCCTTGACCTTGACACAGATGCCAGCTCCAGCCCACACCGACCCGTCTGTGCCGGGGAAGGGATGGCGATGAGGGTCCAGGAAGGGGGCAGCTCCCCTTTCCCGGGTGAACCGCGCCCACCGCCGCCCCCGGGAACCCACGGAGGGAGGGGAAGCCGGGGGAAGGCTCCGGGGAGCCGGCACTCACCGCTGTGCGAGCTGAACCACCGCGGTGCGATGTGAAGGGGCAGCGCGTCGGCCAGAGAGGCCCTGGCGCCCAGGTACAGCATCCCGTCTCTATGGTGACCGCCTCCCGTCTCCTGGAAACCGTTGCCATGGGCGTACGTGGAGTCGGAGCCCGGACCGCCGCCGCCGCCGCCCGGGGCCCGCTCGGCCTCCCCCGCCGCCCGTGCCGCCGCCGCGTACAACCCGAAGGGGACGGCGCCGGC
>VXAC01002322.1:318842-381227 GCA_013399225.1 Rhipidura dahli | reverse complement strand
CACGCATACATCTGGCTCTGCAGCGGGGCTGCGACCACCCGTAGGCCTCCGCGACCGGAGCCCCTTCGGGGAGGCCGGGCTCGCACGGGAACCCCCTTCGGGCCATGGGACCCCCAAGGGCTCCACGGGACTCGCTACCCCAGTTCACCGGGACGGAGGCGGGTGGGGGTAGAGAGCGGCGGGACTACATCTCCCAGCAGCCTCTGTATGGCGCCCCATAGTGCGCAGGCGCCCTACGGGCTCCGCCGGGGCGGTCCAAGATGGCGGCGCGCTGGAGCAGCGAGAATGTGGTGGTGGAGTTCCGCGACGCCCAGGTCGGGGGGCCCGGGGGCTGGCGCATCACCGCGCCGCGGGGGCAGCCCCCGGCCGGCCCGTGTTGAGCGGAGCGGGGGGAGGTCCCGGCCCGGGAGGGCTCGGCGGCCCCGCGGGGCCTTTCGCCGACGATGGATGGGGCTGAGGCGGTCTGGAGTCGTTTGCGCGGAGATAACGCCTTAATTCACGGGACATTTAATTTCTAATCTTAATTAGGTCTTGTATGTTATTTTTAAAATATACTGTCAGGCCTAATGTGAGATATTGCCACTTCCCACACGTCTTTCCTCATTTCCTTTTGCAGGAGGTGCTCAAGGCCAGCGTGGATGTGGCTCTGAGTAACATGGTCTAGAGAAAACTGTTTGCGTATGGCAGGGGGTTGGAACGAGATGAGCTTTAAGGTCTCTTCTAACCCAAACTATTCTATGGCTCTATCAGTTTTCCCGGAGCTACTGTCTCACTCCCAAATAAATTACTAAGTGTTGCTGGATTAAAATGAAAAGTGGGTTATATTTTTTTGCGAATAACAAAAAGGTCAGCTTTTGGTTTTGCAGGTGATGGTGACAGGAGGACTCCCCTCAGAGTTTGCTCACATGCTTTTGTAGAAGTTGTTCTTACATCCTTGGAAGTGCTCATGGCTAGGCTGGACAGGGCTTGGAGCAACCTGGCCTAGTGGAAAGCGTCCCTGCCCATGACAGGGATTTGGAACAAGATGATCTTTAAGGTCCCTTCCAAACCAAGCCATTGCAGAATTTTATGATTCTGTTCTAAGAAACATGGGTTTTTTAAGGTGCTGGCAATTGCTTAACAAAGCTAGATACAGAAGGTGAACTATGAACTACTTCAGCAGGAAACACAGAAAGATTAGAAGAAATAGGTCTGGAAGCTCTCTTGTCTCATTTGTCCTCTTGTGCTGGAGCAGTAGCAGCTTCACCATTGCAAATGGAGGCATTGAATCCTGTGTGCTGCAGCCAGCCTACCCCTCTGTAAGCTCACAAAGCTTTTCACTTTTATACCTCAAAACCTTTGTATCAGCTTTCCTTCCAGAAGCGTTAAAGCAGCCCCATCTGCTACTGAGGATTTGCCCTCGGGGAAACCAGTAATGAGATACGAGGGTACATCTCCCTACACCACAGATTCACATTGCATCTGTCTTAGGAGATAGGAGGCCTCATGACTTTATTGCTTACTCATAATGACTGGTGTGTGGGAGAAGAAGGGACAGGTGTTGCCATCCCCTGCTGCAGCAGTTGGTTTCAGTGTCACTCCTGCACTGGCACAAGCCTTGGCAGAGGGGGAACACGGGTGTTTGGGTCACTTTGCTTTACTCTGGTGTGATCCTTCTGGAGCTGCTCTGACCTGCCTGCTCTCCCGTATGAAACCAGAGAACTGCTGTGGCTGGGGCTGCCAGGCTGCTGCTTCGGGCTAAACTAATTCATATGTTTGTGCCTGAGCTTTTTTTTAGGAGTCTGCAGGAACAAGTTTTTGCAGGTGGGAAACAGGAGCTTGAGAAATTGGAGCACCTTGGCTGAAATCATTCAGTACCATGCTTGAGCTCTGCATGTGGGCCACTCTATCTCCAAAATCCCTGTCCCAAAACCGACCTGAATGAAAATGAGTCAAAAGAGTGGGCAGCTGTTACATTTGTAGCCAGTATGCTTCTGCAAGCACTGCATTTGTCTTTGTTCACCGTGCTGGGGTGTGTCATGAGAAAGCTACAGCACCCAGCCTGTAACGCTTCAGAAAATCCCTGTGTGTTTTGGGGCCAGTGTTACCTACAAGTGTCATTTTTCTGTACAGGCTGACAGAGGTGGCAGTCTCTGTACTCTTCCGGTTTAGATGAGACCCACAGGTTCTTCTTGGGCTGTTGGCACTATCAAAAAGAGAGTAAAACTTGCCCAGTGCTGAAATAGAACCATTTGTAGCAATTCAGTGTGTGGATGGAAGGCCAGGTATGCAGGGAACTGGTGTTGCTTGTTTAGAGTTTGCAGCTCTTGAAAAACAGCCTAGCCATGTCAAATTGGGTTGGTTTGTTGCCTCTCAGGTGGAGAGAATGAAGCTAAATTGAAAACTAATGAAAGTTCAGACATGAAAAGGAATTTTCCTTGACTCACCTGGCAGAAATCAAGTGAAATGCCAAAGCAGATGCTTGAAGTCTGAGAACATGCTGCCTGGGCTGTGGGCTCAGAGCAGTCGATGTTCAGTGCTCCTGCTGTGCTTACTCGTGTCATTGTTATTCATGAACAGCAGTTCTAGCTATCTACGGTGTTGTTTTAGGACAAAAACTGCTTTCAGGTTAGTTTGTTCAGTTTCAACTCCCCCCTTCTAGAAGGTTGTGCTGTGGAGACTGACATAGCACTATACCAAGCACATTAAATGGCAGCTGTTTGGTGTTTTTTCCTGTGCCTAGATAAGACTCTTGCGTCTTAGGGGACTGTTTGTTGCTGTAAAACAACTTAATTTGTGACCCATCAGAGTAGCAGCCTGACATGTGGAACTTTTAACTTCCTTTTTATTGTTCATTACATTTGATGATGTTTGGTGCCCGGAAAAAAAAACCAGTTTACCGGTGTTCATTACTGAAAACAATTTGTAAGGATTTATGAGATCCTGGTGCCAACACCAGAAAAAATAAACTAGTATATAAAATTATCAATCACTTTAAATTGACATGGTTTTTTTCTGTCTTGAGGAAAGATGGCTCCAACTGTTTGAAATATGTCTCCTGACTACCTCTTCATCACATGAGAAAACTCCAGTTACTGTAATGGCTTTAGTGATTCTCATTTTAATTTCTCAGAAGAAAAATGTGTAACATCTGGGAAAAATTGTTTCTTCTGTTGGTTTGTTTTGTTTGTTTGTTTGGTTTTTTTTAATAGATTCAGTAACCTACTTTTTTTTGTAGGTTTTTTTTCTGTGTTTTGCAAGGTGCTATGGAGTCTAGAAAGCTGGAATTGTTTATCATTTAGAGATCTTAAAACTAGCTGCTTACTTACAGTGTTAGCTTTAGGACTAGGGAAACCTTGCCAGAAGATTGTCTTTGCTGCCTAGGAAAAAGTAATGAAAGGGGGTTGTTCTTGAAACAATAAAAGTGGTCAAACTGGGCTTGGTTTACCATGAGCTGAAACTGCAGGCAACTGTAGCTCTTTGCCATGTGGTCTCTAAAGAAGAATGGCTCTGTGATGGTGTTTTTCTCTTACTTGGGGTAATTGCAAGGAGGGGATGGGCCCTGGCTGGAAAAGCTCAGAAATGGAGTGGGATTTCTGTATTGTCTGTCAGGTTTTAGTGATGCTTGTAAGTAGTAACTGTGGGACATCCTGAAGTCTTGTTACATCCACGCCGAGCGCACTTAAAATCCTGAACAGCAGCAGGAGATACATCCTGAGCCTTCCAGAGAGGCAGCTTTGAAGATGACAGCAGTTAGTGTGAAGAATGTGGGGCATATTCTGATGTTGTACTGTGAATGCTCTAAACTCTATTGAAGTCATATGTATGTTTATGGGCTGAATTGTTCAGCTTTCCAAGTAAAATTTTCCTTTATTCTCTTGGCATTTAAACAAGCTGATCAGCCAGTTCATTCTGCACAAAAAGAGGGGGAGACAATATTCAAAGAGTACTTTTTTTTTTTTTTTTTTCCTAATGGCCTTTAAGTTATCTCATAGCCTTCTTTACAAGCAATTCCAGAGTAAATTCTGATGCCTCTTGGCCATCTCTCAATTTTGGAGAACAGCCATACACAAATGGTTGCACTTCTATCTCCCAGTACATATATAATTAAATCTGGCCCTGCAATGAAAGAGAGAGACTGAGAAAGTTCCTGAGCAGGAGCAGAGGCTGATTAATACAGATTATTAGAGATGGCTGATTGAAAGGCTGCAGCTGTGATTGCCATAGTGGGGAGAAGGGAGCAAGGTCTTAGTGCTCATAATGTTGTCTGCCAGGTCTTGTCTTCAGTTTACGTTAACAAAGATGTTTTCTGTGTGCTGTCCTGCATCCCAAAATCAACCACTACACTCCATTGCCCCTCTGTGCTACTTTAAAGGGATGGTATTTTCCTGAACTCCTCTCTGAAGCCGTGTGTTTGACTGAGCAGCTAACCTGACAGGTGTTACTTAGTTTTGTTCTGTGTTTCTCTTTTAACAGGCGACTGCGATGTCAGTGGATTGCCTGGGACAGCGCGCTGTGCTCTCGGGGTGAGTGTGACAGTCATTTCCACAAGCCAGGCCAGCAACCTTCAGGCTGACCTCATCTGAGGGCTTGATGGATTGTTTCAGAAAGGTGCAGCTGAATTCTGTTCAACGTTTAATGAAACTGATTCTGGGTCATGTTCCCAATGGGATACAGAGTGAAGAGACAGCAACAAGAGCACAATAAAATACTGTTGTGGCTTCCCTGGTAAATTCCTTCCCAAATCCCCATACGGGAGGCCAAGCATCATGAAGTACTATTTGGATTGTGCTGAAATACAGGTTAGATTATTTTCTAACAAAATTTGCCCATGGGGCTCTCTGATCTGCTTCTCTGCTGGTTCAGTGTGGGATAATACTCACAAAGAGCAGTAGGTACCACAGACTCCCAAGATGCCCAGGGTCCCAGGAGAGCTTGGTCTTACGTATCCACCTCCGGGGCAAGTCTTCAACCAGCTTGGCAGGGCCTTTCCAGCTCCTGCCTTTCAGTACTAACAGCTATTCTTGTCCCCCTCTCGGTGACACAATTGCCACACCAATTAGGATGTTCATTTCAGAATCACGTGAGTGTAGCTGATCTTTGGTCAGCCTTCAAGGAACCAAGTCCTTTGGTAACAACCTGGAGGGGTGCTTGCTTCCATGTAAACCCTTAGTCTGGCAGCTCTGCACAGGAATAACAGGAGGAATGGCCAGTGCTCAGAGCACCTGTATGATCACAATGCAGCTGAAAGATGATGCTCATGTGGTTAATTATGTAGGGTTCGATATGTTTTGGTGCTGGCCTTCCATAGGGTTCAGCTGGCTCACAATTATTTCTGGGCAGTTTCTGTTGCTTGTAAGATGAATCACACAGAATACGTTGCTTCGTGGGGAGTTGGCCACATCCAGCAAGATGTATGAGCTCAGGTTTGCCATCATGCCAAATTACTTCTGCTGCATATAGAGTTAGCTCAGGTAAGTAATGGAACCAAATCTGTGCAGGACTGTGTCCACCCACGTTAACAAGCTGCTGCAGCTGAGCAGCAGCTCTGTGCAGGTGTTCTTGTGCTGTCGGTGAAACCAAGCCCTCAGACTGGTGTGGAAAGAAGCACCCACATAGAATCATCTTTGTCAAGGCTCATTAACTCTTGCTCAGAGCAACCTATCCAGGCTGAAGCTGTTGCATTGCACTCCCAGACCTATGCCACTTTGCTGCTGCAGCAGCATTAGGTCAGCAAAACCTATTTTAATATGTTTGCACCATTTTCCAGCACTTCTTTTGTATCCAAGTTATCTGGGTTTTCTTGTGGTGTGAGCTACCTATTACATTTGCAGGTCTTTTCTACTTCCACCATGTCTTGTCTTTGTTGGGAGATTGTGTTGGGTTTTTTTTAAGTCAATTTTGAAGTATGTACTCAAATGTAGCATTTTCCGGAATAGCGTTTCCACTTGTCTTGCAAAATGCTTCTCTTCTTTTGATTCTTGTGTCTCTAGACACAAGGCTTTGAGCTTGGGGTTTTGAGATCAGTGGTGTGAGGTGCAGCCCCTTTGCGTCTGTGTGTTTTGCAGCCGCCGTTTCCTCTACATCGTCAACCTGGATGCCCCAAACGAGGGTCATCGAAAGATCTCCCGGCAGAGCAAGTGGGACATTGGGGCGGTGCAGTGGAACCCCCACGACAGCTACGCCTACTACTTTGCAGCTTCAGTAAGTTCACTCATTTAAAAGCTGTAACTTGTCGTCTTCCCTGGTCTTTCTTTCATGGGTGAGCTCTGCAGAGCTGGAAGGCTGTGTGGAGCTGGCACAGACATGCTTCTGCAAGTCACATTGCAAGATCAAGGCCTAACTCTGATTTACTTCCAGCGAGGTGTTTGGCTTGATGACTCTCAGTTATTGGGCAGTCAGGCTTGAATCTAGTTTTGCTTGCGTGTCATTTACAAAACCCTTTGGCAAATAAATCAAGCATACAGATAGTCCTTTTCTGGAGGGAAGTGCTCTCCTTCTGATTTCCGTTCTGAGATTTGTGCACTTCTTGAATGTCTTGCTCTGTGCTGTTTTGTTTTCACCTCCCTGCCTTGCTGCTCAGCTGTGGGGCACCAGGTGGCTTGTAAATAGCACAGGTCAATACTGGCTCAGCGCTGTAAGAATTGGGCTTTGCAGCTGGGCATGGACTGGATCAGTGAGGAGCTCCATGAGGCAGTGGGTTGGGCTGAAGAAGCAGTAATGGCTGTGTGAGACTGAGTGCAATTTTTGGCTCTGCTCTGTGCTTGGTCTGTCACGTTCTGCAGCTTGTTCACCCAGAGCCCCAAGCTCTGCTGGTGCAACTCTCAGCCATCACCCATAGCACCGTGGCAATTGGCACCAGCCAGGTGCAGACTGTTTTCTGGGTTAGCTGCCTTTTCTGCTGTGTTGTGTCTGCTTTTATAGCCTGAGAGCCCTGGACTAGCTAGGGATGGAGAGATTTCATCTATTTTTTTGAGAAAACACCTAGTTGAAAGTGATTTCTTAGGATTTTTGTTCCTTTTGCTTCCTGGGTTGGCTATGATTTTAGTTAAAGGCAGTTTTAAAAGTGGACTGGTGCTGTCAGCTGGGAACCTCTGCCTGTTTGCTCTCTGACATTCCCCAGCCTCTCTCTTCCGAGCTCTGGCACATGACTGACATCTTAAAGGTGCCTTCAGCAGCAGTCTGCTTCTGAGTGGAGAGCTAATAAAACTGGCAAAAAAGGTGTTCTTCAGTGCCACTTCTGGGTACAGTTAGTGGAAATCAAAACCAAGTAAGGAAATGCACTGGGCAGGCCACAAGTGGAGCAGGAAAGCATCTTTTCAGACACACTTTGAAGACAATATCCAGTGATGAGTTCATGCTGATCTGAGCAGGACCCTGCTGCAAAGGGGAGCTGTGCCCATCTCACCCATCTGAGCACTCCTGCCTCTTGCTGCTCTGAATGGACACAGGAACCCATCTTGTTTCAGACTGAAACCAGGGTAGCTGGCTGCTATCAAACCTTGCTGTTGCTGTTTATAAACAAAGATGCTATGATTCTCTGGGGATTTGAACACAGTTGCTGGCACACACACTGGTTGAGGAATCCCCAAGATGAGAATCCCCAAGATGAGATAAGGCAGCTTTTTCAGTTTGGGTCAAAACCACCACCTTTTCAGCCATGTCACTGTGTTGTAGACAGCCCAAGGGTCTTATCCCTCTGCATCCCAGTAGATGGAAAATGAGTGTAAAAGGCTGCCATCCTGTTTGTCAGCAGCTCACCTGGTTTACAGTCCTGTTAACTGGAAGTGGTGCAGGCAGAGGGGAATCTGTCCTTGTGTTTAGCTTCTTTCGAGAAGAGCTGGAGCAAATCCTTTTGCTGTGCTTAGCTGTGTCTGCCCTCTGGCTCATGCGTGTTTCTGGGGACTCCTAAGCTGTTGTTTCAGAAATGCTGTTATTTTCAATCCTAGATCCTTGTTTTTTTCTTTTGTGTGGCCACAGATTCTTGAACAAGGGGGTGATGAAATTGTTGGAAGTGAATACTAATACTTACTAAAATCAGAGGTTTTTAGAAAATGCTCCTGTTGGGAGGAGCAGCTGATGGTTATCTTGTATCTTGTCTCTGGAGTACTGGATAAACCCATAGGGTAATTTCACTCTACCCCTTAAATACTTGTCAATGGGAAACATGCAAAGAGTTTTTTTTTGCCCTAAGCTCATGTGCAGTCCTGCTGTGAGCAGTTAGAGAAATGTCATATATTACTGCTGAGCTGGGATGAGACCTTCCATTTCAGAGAAGGCTGTAGCGTTTTATCTATCTGCAATTTGAAATTCACATGAAGCAGATTGGGGGTAGGAAGAAAATCCACCACCACAAAAAAAAACCTGCCACAAAAATTGCAAGGTAACAGTTGGACTCGGTGACCTTAGAGGTCTTTTCCAACCTCAACAATTGTGTGTTTCTGTGAAGTCTCTTATCTTTTCCCTCATCTGCCTAAAAGTCTGAAAACAGGGGGCTAATAAAAATAACATTTTAAGGTTATGTTCTTTCTGGTTTTGCAAAATCAGCATGAATTTCCAGTCATGATCCACTGTGCTTGGCACTCTATGCACTCACAAAGGCAATTCCTGCCCCAGAAAGATTAGAGTTGGCCTGGCCTGAAGTGAACCTTGATTGAGACAGAACATGAACTTGCAGCACAATAACTAGTTTCAAGTAACTTCGTGTGTGGCGTGTATTCCTGGAATGAGTGGAGGAACCCTAAGTAATGTTGTCATTGATACATCTGGTTTGCCTTTGTTTTTTACAGTTAATGATAAACACTTTAAGTTTTTCTCCTGGGCTGGCAAGGATGGGGGGAGTGTGTTTGAGGAGGTGACCTTGAAGCCATTAGACTGTATTGTTTGTGTTTGGCAATGGCCCTGATTATCTCAGAAGGGAATTGAGAGAGAGCTGAAGACGACCAGTGGTAATCCATCATCCCCCTCACCAAAAACTCCAGTTGGGAATCTAACAGACTGGCAGGGTATTCCTGCAGAGAGAATTTATCTGCCTGTTGCCTGCAGTTACAGCATGTTGTTAGGAAATACAGGCTCTGAGAACATAATTTTGTGGAAACATTTTGCAATGTGGCTTTTTTTTTTCTCCCATTCTAGTTTATCTCCAATTTTAAGTGGGTGTAAGCTTTTGAAAGTCCTTGCAGCCTGTATTTCATCTTTGCTCTCCTGCTCTGGGCAAGGACTTTGCTAATCACCGTGTGACTCACTGTTAACTGAGGTTGTTCAAAGTGAAGGCAACCTGGTGCTAACACACAGATCCCTGTCCTGCCTTGTTGGCCTGAGACTGTCTCTCTTTTCGTCCATCTAATTGCAGAGCAACCAGCGTGTTGATCTGTATAAGTGGAAGGAAGGTAATGGGGAAGTTTGCACATCTCTGCAAGGACACACACGTGTGATCAGGTGAGGAACAAGCAATGCTGTTGGGCTGCTGAGTGGAAAATGATGCGTTGTTACATGGAAGCTGAATATTTCAGTCCTGGCCCCCTCAGGCACTGCTCTGAGCCTGTTTTTACTCACTTCTCTAGACTGGGCTGCCTTCCCATTTGGTGATGATGTCATGTGTGAAGCGGCTCACCCTCTCATGACTCCTCCCGTATATCACCTTAGCCCTTGATGGCTTGAGTGTCATTGCCTTAGGCTGCCGTCCTTGTGAAGAGCAGCAGCCATCGTCTGGGAAACAACAGCATGTTTATTAAATTGAATCCCAGCCGTGTTTCTGTGTGATAGCAGCTTAATTAAGGCAGGTAATCCCAAAGACCGAGTTTAGAGAGTGTTACAACGGTGCAGGGGGAGATTCTTGCTTCATGTTTTAAGGTTATATTTCAGTGCTGGGTTGGAAATGCAGTTGAAGGACTGCTTTTACTCAAGCTTCTGACTGTGGAAAGTATTTGCAGCCCTTGAAATGACAGTTGTTTGGGCTGACTGGAGACTATTTGTGTCCCAGGTGCACTTGGTGTACCCAGCAGGGAGGCATCCCAGAGTGAGGGGTAGATGCCAAGGATGTGTGGTTACTGAGAACTCTGTGAGACAATGTCCCTTTGCCTGGAGGGGAAAGAGCACACACACAGTAGCTGTAAAGTTCAGGGCTAGGAGGATGCTTCACTGGAATTTACTTAGAAGCATTTCATTGCTTCTTGGAATTTACTTAGAGAAATTATTAAGATCTTGCTTTTTACTTTAAAAGTTTCAGTAGATGTCATGGAGTTGCTGTGAATTTGTTGGAAAATGTACTGGCAGCTTGTGAGAAGTTGATGCAAACTCTGTGTGCTCTTTTCTTTACTGATCTACTATGATTTTGCATTTGCAGTGACCTGGACTGGGCAGTGTTTGAGCCAGACCTACTGGTCACCAGTTCTGTGGACACATACATCTACATCTGGGACATCAAGTAAGAATCAGTATGTTTCTGCATTTTGGGGAAATCACTGGACTCCTTTCCACAATTATCAGCTTGCAGGGCAAAGCACACCCTGATGGGTGCTGCTCTTTAGCTGTGCTTGCAGAGGCTTCAGCTACTTCCCATTGTCTCCAAGATGACTTCTGCTCCCCTATTTTCAAGCCAGTTGAGAGTCAGTTATGGGCAGTAGAATGGTACAGTTAAGCTACAACTGTCTGGCTTCACTCCCTGCTCACTTCAGGTATTTCCTTGCAGGCTTTTCTTGGAGCCCAAGGGTGTTCCTCAACCTATTGGGATGTTTTAGCTGAATTAATGTGCACCATTTCATGATCCTGTAGCCATTTTCTGCTAAATTCAGTGATTGTTGCTGGTTCTCCCTCAGTGGTGGAAAGACTGACAGTGATATTCAGGAAGGTTTTCCTGTTTGTACTTTCCCTTGTTTCCTGGTGCTGCTTTCTGCCATGAGTATTCTCAGCAGATATTTCCAACTATATGTCCAGATTTAAGCCCCATATTTTACACCTGAGAAGCAAGGAGCTAGCACCGGGACTTCTGGGTTCTCTTGCTGGCTGAACAATAACTCTTTATCACCCCCAGCAAATCACTTTGTTCCTCTCTGCCTCCCTACTCAGTTATAATAGGAGGATAATTATATAACCCCACTGCACCGGGCTACCTGGAGACTTGCTTGGCTCCTATGAACAAGCACTTAGATCCTTGGTTAAATGGTGCTTCAGAATGACAATATATTATTAATGCATAATTAAAAGAAACAGATACAATAACTGCTGGCTGTTTTCCTGTGATACTATTTTATCATCAAGCAGAAAAAATAGAGTTCTCTGAAGGCTGTTATCAGAAGTCTTCCTTTAACTCTGTTGTGCCCTCCATTGTTTTTGTGCCTGCCTGTATCACTTGCCCAGAAATGCTTCCTTAGGCAGTCTCTGAAAACCTGTACATCCCACTTGTGCTAGGAAAGGCCCTGAGCTTGCTGTGGCACTGAGGTCCTGGTGCTGCTGGCCTCCAGCAAATTAACATCCTGCTGAAGTGACTGTCTCTGATGACACCCTAGGGAGGTAGCGCTGCAGTAAGGGCAGCTGGAAATTCCCCACTTAATTTTGCATACAAAATGACTTTTTGATAAGGCAGAAATTTGTTAGAGGAAGAGGTGCAGTCCATTCCAAAAGATGTTCTGCTTTTCAGCAAACAGAAGAAGCTGAAGACAATATTCCTTATTTTCACTGGCACTTTTCATGAAAGAGCAGGTGAATTCCTGAGGAGCCAGGCCACAAAGTAAATTATTGCTTTGATCTATGCTTTGGCTGCTAGGAGTTGTTGTGGTGCCACACTGGTTCCTGCTGCTGTGGAATTTGGTTTGTAGACAGACAGCATTTGGACTGCACACAGCTGAGCTGATTTCCTACTAATTTCGTTATTATATGCTAGACATGAAGTTTTTGCTCTGTAGTAACTGCTCCATCTGCTTTAAATCAGGATCTGCAAAGGCTCAACAAATGTATCAGTGACTTTTGTGGAGTGTTTCCACAGCTCTGTTTGTTCCTTTAATCCTCCTTGAAAAGGCTGTTTTGTTGCTTCCTGCAGCAACAATATGTGAACCCTATTTCCTTGCCTACCCAGTTGCAATATATCACACTTCGTGTATGTTTCTCCTCTCTCTAGTCCAGTCCAGCTCTGTCCCCTGTCCTAAACTTCCTGCTGCATGTGGTGGCAAGGATCATATAATAGTTAGGGTTGGAAGGGATCTCTAAGATCTAGTTCCATCCCTCTGCCAAGTGCAGGGACACCTTCCAGTAGACCAGGTTGCTCCAAGCCTCATCCAACCTGGCCTTGAACACTTCCAGGATAGCTGTTGTCCTCCAGCTGGTCACCTTTATTCCATTTAATGCTGGTGTATTCTGGTAAGGAGAAGGTACGTTTCGTCCCAAGGCAACAATAACATTAGTGCTGGAATAGCAGGGAGCTCCCTGGGAAGGCTGGACTATGCTGTGTGTACTCACAGTGGCCACATTGTATTTCAGAGACACCAGGAAGCCTACGGTCTCGCTCTCCGCTGTTGGTAAGTCTGCCGTGTATGATGTAGGCAATAAACATCGTTATTGTTGCATGCCCCTGCTGTTACTCCTCCCTCCCTTCATGCTCCGAGGCCAGGCATGGCAAAGTACAGAAGTGCCACCATGTGTGATTGTCCCATGTAGGAGCAGCCTGAGCGGTTCCTGTTCACAGCTCATTTAGAGAAGCAGAATTCAGAAGAGATGTGGAGTTCCTTGGGGTTCCCAGGAATGGAGGGTACTTATGGTCCTTGAACTTGCTGCCCTGATGTTGGTGAACAGCCACGTGGAGCTTCCTCTGTGCTTAACCACCCTCCTGCACTGCTTGTCTTGGGTTGCCTGTCTGCAATTTCCTCACATCCTTTTATATTTGATTGAACCAGTTGAGGAGCTAAACCACACCCCAGGCAGCACTGTGCCAGCCTGTCCCCTTGCTCACCGAGGGTTGGGTACAGCAGGTGGCTGTATCTGCTTCCCTGGGGCACCTGCAATATGTGAGGAGCATGCAAGGTGCCATCTTTGGGCTGTGCTTCTTCTGGAAAGGCTCTTGTCCTGGCTGCTGGCAGGGTGAGTGTCCAGCCCCTGCAGTACCACCTGCTGGCAGTGTCCATCCTTGCTGGCTGGAGCTGGGACTGGGCACGGATGATGAGCATCCCTGAGTTACTGTCCCCAGCACTAGAGCAATCCTCACAATGTGTAACTCTTATGCTCTGCTGCTTACATCTCCTTAGGCTACACACCTGCAGCAGTTCCCAATCCCCTCCCAGCCAGCAAACCTCTCTGTCACAGAAATACAAAAACCTTACTGAGTCAGAGAGAAGCAGTGGTCAGTTAGAAGCAGTGGTCAGTTCTGGTGTCTGGTATGAGGTTTCACAGCTGAGCCAGCCCAGCAGCTTGCTCCCCAGAAAGCTTCCTTGCTTCCTTCCTTCCTCCTGTGCCTGATGCTGTTTAGTGCTGGTCCAGACGTTTGTGTACCCTTCAGTGAGTGGATCAAGTCAGTCAACTGGCAGTCTATTTGCAGCTTTTTATCCCCCAGGATAGCTTTTTGCAGGTTGTCAGGATGAATCTGCTCACCATGCAGCAGGAGGTGGGTAGTGGAGGTGGGGAATAGCAGCAGGCTGAGATCTGTTTAGCTTTCTCATGGATTTCACCTTTCTGATAGCTCAAAAGGTTTGAAAATACTGGCAGAATAAAGATGAACAGATGCATTATACTTACAATATCTGAATAATCCACATTAACTGAAGCTGTGCTTTGTTTCTTACTAGAAATAACCACCCATCTTCTGATTTGACTGAGTCCATCATGATATCACATATAAGTCATATCTAGACCATCATCCAGTTTCTTTACACTGTCATTGATGCCTTTGACTTCTGTGGTGTATTTTGACAGATGGACCTTCTGGTCCACCCAGTGAGTCTACCTCCAGCTGGCCACACCCAAGGTCACCTGCACAGCAGCCTTCTCCTACACCTGTATTTTAATCATAGATCAATAGTATTAGTTGCCTGTGTAGCAGCAGTATGGAGAGTGGTGGGGAGATGAAACAGGCCCTAAGCACCTGGAAGGAACTTGAATAAAAAGAGAGGGCATTTGGGAAGGAGGTGATAAACCTACATTTCTGATCGGAGGAAGTTGCTCCATTGGAGCTAATGGACATGAGTATTTTAATCAGGTACAGCCCCTGGCTACAAGATGGGATAAAGATCTCTAGGCATGCAGCTGGAACACTGGCTTTGCTGTCCTGAGGTTACAAATGATACACTGAGGAATCAGGAGTTAATAATTTTCATGTTATCCTTCATGATGGCTTCTGGTATATCCTTCCTCTGAACTGCCTTTCCTGGGCTAAGAGCAGCTCTTGGCCCAGGCCATGGGACTATTGTGCTGTTTTCTCTTTAATTGCTTGTTTTGGCCTGCTGTGTTTGTGCTTCAGCTGGAGCTTCCCAAGTGAAATGGAACAAGAAAAACGCCAACTGTTTAGCAACAAGCCATGATGGGGATGTCCGAATATGGGACAAAAGGGTAAGCTGAGGGCTTTTTGAGCAGTCTGTACATATTCCCACCTACCCAATACAGATATTCCCCTGGTGACAGATAAATACTGAGGAAATGTACTACTTTATCCCAAATCTCTCTCATGGGTCAGCTTAAACTAGAGAGAGTTGGGAGTCTAAGAGCCTGAAGAGAGTATGTACGTAGCATCCTTCCTCAGAAACTGTGCCTATTAACATTTTCCTTTTGATCTCATAGTACTTAACTGTTAAACTGAGTATAAAGTATGGTTTACGGCTGCACTTGGTGGAATTTGCCACACCTTCACAGAACTTTTTTCTTCAACTACTTTTGCTGAGCTATTTGCTATTCCCTAGCAGGGGTGGTTGTTCTAACTGTCTTGCCCTTGTTAAAGTGTCTCTTTTTATGCCAAAGAACTAGACCAAATTTCAGGAGTCCTGTACTGAGAAGGACAATGTCTCTCCTTGCAGAAACCCAGCACTGCAGTGGAGTATTTGGCAGCTCATCTCTCTAAAATCCACGGTCTGGACTGGCATCCTGACAATGAGTATACACTGGCAACTTCCAGCCAGGACAACTCTGTCAGGGTAAGTGTCGCTTCTGCAGTTCTTGCTAGGGAGGTGGAAGGATGGCAGAGCAGATCCCCTTCTGCTGCTGTTGAAGTCTGGGGAGTGCTTTGCAACTGGCAAGATCTGGATCTTCAGCGTTTGGTTTCTGGCCACCTGTTGTGTTGAGCCAGGACTGCACTTTCAGAACAGGCCGAGAGGTCACTGAAGAATGGGTGCACATATGTTTGCCACATATCTGTGGTGATTAGGGCAGTATTGAAGCTTAAAACAACTGCCTCTGCCTGTTGCTTGCCAGAAAGGAACAGACCACAAATGCCAGAAGAGCCTTTTTCCCAAAAGGCAGTGTTGCCAGCCTCAAGGTGATTTTACAGCAACTTGGGGGGAGACATACTTCACGCCCTGGAGTTTCCAAACTTGTATTGAACAGGATTATCAATAAGAGACTGCTGCAAGCACTGCTGTGCAGGGCCTCTTGCTTGAGGGGAAATAGTGTGCTTTGTATGTCAGCTAAATGGAGTTCATTCACATTGAGCTAAGCTCTGAGGCAAATGCAATTGATGTGTATTCTAGCAAAGCAAAAGGTTAGATTCTTCATTAGAAAATTAGCAGTAACAGCAGGGTGGGCCTGCCTCCAGCCTGGACTGGCACGTTGGCTGGCAGCCTGCAGGGTTCCTTGTAGCTCTGAAAGCCCAAGCAGGCTGCCTGTCTCCCTGCTCTAATTACTCAAGCTATGATCACTGTGAATATGACCCCAAGTCACTCATTTTCTAAGGGATGCTGCCAGATGCTGATAGCTTGGTATTTGTCCTTTGGGGCCATCTCTGCTGTTAATGAATGGGATTACTAATGATGCTGTGGGCACCCTGGCGTGCTTTTTGGTCTGTTCTATCTGCAAGCCACATGGAAAACTACAGCCTGAAAGTATAGCCAGCTGACTCTTGCCTTTCTCTTGGTTTGTTGTTGGTTTTTTTTTTTTAAGTTCTGGGATTACCGTCAGCCTCGGAAATACCTCAATATCCTTCCCTGCCAGGTTCCCGTCTGGAAGGCAAGATACACGGTGAGTGAGAAACTCCCACCAGCTCCACTTGTGCTCTGAGAAGAATGCACTAAGAGACTTTACATAAAGAACCACCAAAGGGTTTCTCACCAGTTCTACTTGTGGACATTTATTAAGTTGATTTTAAAAATCCTTCTTGGTGCCTAAAAGGCCTAGAAAAAGCATCATCCATAGTGGGGGCATTCAGGAGGAGTGAGCAAGCACTACCCATGAGAAGCTAAGGCTCCTTAAATCAGTCATAACTGTTTTCTTCTCCAGAGATCTGAATGTGGCCTGAAGCCAGTGCTGTGCCCTGAATATTTGATCCCCTTTCCTTGTCCTGACAGCAAGGGGTGGAGGACTGGGTTCCATGTTCCTCTGAGCACTGTGACACTGAGGAGCTGCTGGGGCTCAGTCCTCAGGTAGCAGTTCTTGCAGCTCCAGGCAGATTGCAGTAAGGCTCCCCAGTGAAAAGTGTGGTGAAAACCCTCCAGCCTCACAGCTGAAAAGTGAGGAAGCAGCAGAAAGAAGTTATTAATCTTAAATAAGCTGCATTGAATATCTCAGTGTACTAAATCTTACCCATTGAAACACAGCAATTGCCTTGGACCTTCCCAGTTTTTGGCCTGATTCTGTTTTGTGCTGAGCTCATTTAAAACCTTTGCATTTGTGTTGGTGGGAAAAGGGAAAAATGAGAATATGATAATTGCAGGATGGGAACATAACTCTCCCTGGCTAACTGGAAGGGTGTGTCTCTCTCAAGCCTTTCAGCAATGGGCTGGTGACAGTGATGGTCCCCCAGCTCCGTCGAGAAAACAGTCTCCTCCTGTGGAATGTCTTTGACCTGAACACTCCTGTCCACACTTTTGTGGGACATGATGATGTGGTGCTGGAGTTTCAGTGGAGGAAGCAGAAAGAAGGTGAGTTGAGGGCTGAATGTGCTCTCTTCCCTGCTCTGTGGCTGTCAGCTAACAGGGATGTGGAGACCTGGCTCCTGGTTGCAATGCTGTTGCTGTTTGATTCTTGCCTTTCCTTAGAGTAGTTCCTGCTCACCTTCCTGCCCCCCACTGCCCCCCTCAAACTACAGCTGTTCTGTACTGGTTTCATGGCCCACAGAAGCACTGCCTTGTTTCCATGCTAACGAAGCAAATCTACCAAATGCTGAGTGGGTCAGTGGTGACTCTCATTGCTTCCGTTCTCCTGGGAGTCTCTTTTTAAATGAATCTTTCAGAATAAATTGTGCAAATTATTAGATAGGTGCATGAGTGCAGTCACCCTGCCCTTGCTCAGAGCTGCAGGCTAACCAGTCAATCCCTCATATCATGGCCTGGATCAGCAGCCTCCAGCATATCCCAGACTGCAGACCCAGCAAACTCACCTTATTTGTTTGCTGGCCAAGGCAAGGGAGGAATAACATGGGATAGAGAGTCTGCTGTTAGAGTTCAGTCCTGACTAAATTTTCTAGTGTAAGCAGCTAAGAATAGGAGATCCCATACCAGAGGTTGCATAACCACACAGAGAGCACAGCTTTGTTTCCAGCACCTCAGCTGCCACTGACAGAATGCACGTCTGGCTGTGGTGTCACTTGTGCTACAGCTTTGCAGTGCTGTGTAAAAGTGCTGGTCCAGCCCTCGGCCACCAGCTGCTGGGGCCATTCAGTTAAGTCACCTCCTTCTCCATACCTTGATTTTCCTCTTTCAAAAAGAGGAGAGCAATGGAGAACTCTGTTAGGATCTGGAGGCACAGTCTGAGATGGTTTGTGAATGAACATTGAATTTGGCCTGAGCTACGAATTGGTTTTCTTAGCTGAGTTAATAGATCCATACCCGAGACTGGATGTCTTGCTTGTCTCAAGCAACATAAATCAATCACACAAATATTCCAAGTCTGCTTCAGTGTAGAGACAACCAAGATAGCACAAATTTCCTTCCACAGAGTTCGTTGTGCTGTATTTAGGCAGGCCCTATGCCTCAGCAGAGGGGTGTAGGAAGCAGCTGTGCAGCAGCAAATTCCTAAGCATAGCAGCTGTTTGACAAGGGAAACTTAAAACTGTATCACAAGACCTAAACATGGACGTAAATAGGTCTGTGTACCTCTGCCTGTTGATAGATAGTATGTGGTTAGATCTATTTCCTTACAACCTGAACTTGGTGTCATCCAACTCTTTCAGAAGCAAAAAGAGGAAGGGCAGAACCACTTTCTCTTAGTTTAGAAATGTTTTAAAACACCTACATTTTGAAACAGAATTGAACAAAAAGATATTTTCACTTTACAGTTTTAGTTAAGAAACATTTATTTTTACTATACTATTTCTTCTATTTAAATAAATATTGTTGTGGGTCTTGTTCATTCCTAGTTGGAAAACTTGTGCCATATTCATTATACTTTGTGCTTTTGGCTTGTAAATCACAGCCTGTTTAGGGGTGTGGTAACTGTGGTGTGGGGAGGCACAAAGGCCGATGTACCTGGGTCAATTCAAGCAGAAAAGGACTTGCTCTGCCTTTCAGTTTAGTGCCTTATCCATTGGATGTGCCTGCTGGCTTGTTTGAATCTGTTTGCACTAAACACAGGGCTGAGACAGTCTCTGTTTTCCAGCAATTGTTTCTATCATCTTCAGGCTCTAAAGATTACCAGCTGGTTACGTGGTCCCGGGATCAGACCCTGCGGATGTGGCGGATTGACTCTCAGCTGCAGAGGGTACGTGAACACTCTGCCTCCTGAACAGCAGACAGTTTTCTTACAGGCTGGCTTCACCCCTGCTTCCTTGCACTCCCAGTCACTCCTCTGATATCCTAGAGCTGCAGACACAGCAGCCAGCTGCTGCTTCGCTTTTCTCTCCTGCTCCAGTCCCAAAACATCCCCAAGGAGACCTGTGATGGGGCTTCTCTTTTGAGCCTGTGTCTCAAAAGTTTCTGTGGCTGCGCAAAGCTGCTTTGTTGTCTAACATTAAATGCAGAATTTAGTTTAAGGAAGGTAGAGGGCAGTTACTGCCTGCATTGCCTCTAAAATGCCATGTCTGTGGCTGCAAGGCTGTATTTCTTGGCTCTTTAGGTGCCAGGTAAATGTAAGGATTGTGCCCTCCCCTACCTCACCTTGTGTCCATTGCCTGTAAGCCTGGGGTGGGTGGTGTGAATGTGTGGATCTGCAGCAGTTACAGATCCTGATGCAATTACTAGAACAGTTGTGCTGGCTCATACCAGAGGTTCATATGGCCACAGTGAGCTACACATCTTCAGCTGATATCTTGGGAGGGGGTAAGAATGAGGCAGTCATGGAGTGATGTTTCTCTTAAATGCCCTGTCAGCCTCCTGCAGTATGCAGCTTAGAGGCTCATTGAGTCTGGCGCCTTGTATTTGATAGAGCTTGATGAGTTTCACTTCCATAGCTTTGTTCTGTCTTTTCTTGGACCTGTGTAAATTTTTGTCACCTTAAGCATCATAGCAACAGGGAGTTTCATGGCTTTTCTGCATGTTGTGTGGAAAACCAGCTCATTTGTTTATTTTGCCACCTAATTTCATGCCATTGAAGATGAAATGAGCCGTATTCTCTGTGTTACTGGTGATTCTGTAGCCTTCCATCATATCCCTTCTCAGCTGCCTCCTTTTTTAAGTCAAAAGGTCTTGAATTAATTCGTCCTTTGTACTAGAACTTTGATTGTCCTTTTGCCTTTCATGATCCTTTTTCAGTTCTACTATATACCTTTGGGGATGGGGATCTGAGCTTTGTTCTTTCCAAAGAATTCTCAGTACTCAGTTTAGTTTTAAAATTGTTTGGCGTAATTCCATTAAATCATCAGCTTAGTCTGGCTTTACATGTTGTTCCCTCAGCTTGAACTTGCCATTTTTTCCCAATGTGTGTTGCTTTATATTTACCTGAGCCAAAGTTCATCTTTCATTTTAATACAGTTACTCTGGTAAGGTCCTTCTGAGTTTGTTTGCAGTCAGCCACACTTGTTTCTGCCCTGAAAAGCTTGGTGGCATCAGCAAACCTGGTCATGTTGCTATTCACCTCCTATTCCAGGTTTTTAATGAATGTGTTGAGAAGCATGTGTCCCAGCACAGATCCTGCAGGAGTCCTGCAGGTCTGTAACAAACTTTCTCTGTGAAAAATGACCCTTTACTCTTACCTGATATATTTGTGAACATTTGATTTCTTTCCTGTCTTTAAATCAATTGTTCATTCATGTCAGAGCCTTTATTTTTCCTCTGCTGGCTCCCGCTCTTTTGTCCTTGTCTTTGTCTGGATCAAACTACACACATGATGGCATGTTGCTGGTGACCAGTGCTGTAATTTGCTACATCACATCCTTACCCTTTCTCTTCCCTTCATCTTCCCAGTTTTCCTGTGCTGAACTTAAAACCCAGGGTTTTACAGTCTCATTTTGATACAGGACCTAGAACAATAGGGCCCCAAGTATGCACCTGGGTCTCTAGATCCTTCTGGAGTGTAAATATCAAATGCAGAAAGTGTGCTACTATTAAATTTGATCTAAAAAAATAAACTAGTTTTAACAAATTAATTCAAGGAATTGAAGTCATATCAGTTTTAATTTTGACTAAAGGTAAACCTCTATTACTTAGACTGGCCCTGTCCATTAAGTGGCTTTTTAAGTGAGCAGATTTGGCCAGGCTGTCTGAGGTGACAGAGTTGAGGGTGCTGGAAAGTAGAAGATCACCTGTCTTTGTCACAGGAACAATGCAGTCTTAGCCATGACTGTTGGACTGTAGGACAGACCTACCTTGCAAATCCATCTGTCTGGAGAAATGAGTTGTTTAGTGGTGGCTCTTCCCACAGCTTGGATTCTGTTGTGCAGCATGTGGGTGTGTTTGTTCTTTTCAGCTCTGTGCTAATGATATCCTGGATGGAGTTGAGGACCTCATCGATGGGATTTCTCATCTGCCAGAGCCAGACAAGACCCTTCACCCTCAGGACACGGAGCCCCAGCATAACTCTGGACATGGGGATGAGGAAGGTGAGAAGTGATGGCTTGTGAAGCCTCAAATACCAGCATCTTTGTGTTGGGAAGAAGATATATTTTGGCATAAGAAAACATCATAGGCAAAGCACAACCTGCTGTTGTTTCAAAGGTTAATGGATTCCTCATCAGGAAGGAGGAAAAACACTAGGGGTTCCTCAGGATGGTCCTCCCAAGTTTTTTCTCTTTTAATACAATGATTCTAGCTGTAAAATGAAGCTCTTCCTTGTCATGATTTTAATTTAACTGCATTCTCTTTAGGTTGTAGTTGTGGCTTGTTGCCAAAAGTAAGGCAATCAGAAGAAAGTTCTGCCTTTTAAAAAGATAGATTAGTTTAAGCCAAGAGATGAGCCCACAGGAGAGGGAGTGTATGAGTAAGGCACTCCGACACAAGCTGCTTACATCACACTTGGTACCTAAACACTTCTGCTGGGGTCACTGTGTGAACTGATCTAACCAGGAGGTGTTTGCTGGTGTCTTCACCAGAAGTAGACACAGAGACAGGTCATGAATTTTTGTCATGTCTTGATGAGAGGTGGCTGAAGGCTGGCAGAGCAGAGCAGGAGGGATAGTATGTCTGGCTTCTGAGATACTGAGGGGTGGAGAGACTTTGACAGAGAGTGAGGGTATTCTGAGATACTGAGGGGAGAGGCTTTGACAGAGAGTGTTTGTCCCTACAGAAAAGAAGGTGTGCAAGGAAGGACCATGAAGGAGGGTTTGTGTGGTTAAGGCTCTGGCCAGGTTAAACATTCAGGGTTAGTGTTTGAACAGTGTAAGTACCAGAATAGAATAGGTTATAGCATGACATGGTGGTGATGTGTGTGGAAAAAAGGTATCTAAAGAGATTTCTACAGCTACCCTGAGGAAGAAGAATTGGGTGCACCAATGCCTTTATGTCAGTTTGAGTTTAAATTCACAGCTCCTTTCTGTGTTGTAGCTGTGCCACAAATGGATCCTCACGTGATGGGTTTATGGGGAAGCAATTTGATTCTCCCTTTGGCTTGCCAATAAGCTGCAGAGAAGGGGAGAGGGTGGTTTAATGTCTGTCCTTTGAATAAAGGAGCACTTGTGAGGTCCCTTAGGAAAGCATCTTTTCCTTACTGGAAGTTTTCCTGCTCAGCAATTGCCAGTGAAGTTCTTCTCTGCCTCCTGTCCTGTGTGGCAACAGAACAAGTTCCTGAAAGACATCAGAACTTCTGTCTATGTCAGGGTTTTAGAAGATGTTAGAAAAAGCCCCAGCTACCTGTGTTCACCATGAGCAGTACTTCTGGGACAGCACAACCTCTCTTGCTTCAGCTGAGAGCGTTCTCATTCTGGCTGCCTGACCTCTCTTTCTTCCATAGGAGAGAGTGAACTCTTTCACTGTCCCTGATGAGGGACATCCATACATCCCATGTGGTTTCTGTGTGGGTCTGGTTTCTGTGTGGTTTCTTCTTTGGTTCAGACTGGTATGGTTTTCCTTGTGGCCAAAGGGAATGAATATGGCTTTTCTGTAGCAGGGTAGATTTTGCTGCAAATAACATGACTGCAGGATTAATGTACAAGCAAATCCCTAGGTAGGAATTTCAGTTCTTTCTAGCCAAAAAGCTATTGTGGACTGTTGATGTTTCACCCTGGGGGTGGCTGCATTTCAGCTGCAGACAAAGCCTCCATGTTATATTAGTAAAGCACTTTGGGGGATCTTTGAAGAGAACAGCACTCTGCAGGTGAATGAGAGAGCCCCCAGCTGTGCCTTCACTGTACAGCCCTTGCTGCTGCTTACAGAGGAGCTTTAGGAATCTGTACAAATGCGTGGCTTTGGAGGATTAAAAACTAATTGGAAGGGAATGGGAGGAGAAGACAAAGGGAGGGTACTGCCCATACTGGGAACCTCAGAGATGGCTTTTCAGTAAGCTATATGCTGTCTTGAGCTAGAAATAATTATCTTCCCTGACAGCCACTGATCTTCCTTTAATCTCCTTCTCAGCTCCCTTTTCTGGAATATATCTAAGTGCTGTAAGAAAATTGCAAACATGAATGATTGGCTAAGCATCCTACTTAACCAAATCCAGCAACGCATTGGGCAGTGGTAATACCAGATATTTGTCCCAGCAGCAAAGTCAGTAACTTTTAGGCGAATGCCTGTAAAAGGTCAACTTTTTGCATTTATTTTTATTTGTTTGTTTTTTGGGTTTTTTTTTGGTTGGTTGGTTGGGGTTTTTTTTGGTTTTTTTTTTTTTTTTTGCTAGGAATAGTCTGTGCAATGTGATATTTCAAGTGTGAGAATGACAGCTGAAAAATCAGGACTTGCCTTTTGTCCTTGGAACCATCATAAAAAAGTATATTTGGTCTTCTTCCCAGCAAAATGCCCCAATGGAGGTACATAGCAAGAAATGAGGCAAAAGCCAGGCACAACCACAGGCAGAGACCAATTCTTCTGAAACTCAGTGAAGTTTGTTATCTTAACCATAATTCTTTGTGTCCTGCAGCGCTTGTCTGGCTGTTTAAATGTGTTCTGGCCTTCAGGGGCTGTTGTCCTCCTGAAAACTGTTGGAACTGGAGAGTTAGACCCAGTATTTTGATGAGTCTTTAAAGGCTGTTAAAGCACTAGAGTGCTTTGCAACATTAAATGCAAATGGCTGCTACAAATGAATTAAGCTTCTATTAGGACCAGAAATACTCCCTGCTCTCTCCCAAAGCATTGTTATGCTTTGGAAGCTTTCCCTGAAAGTCAGGAGTGGTGGAGTGTTAGTCCCAAAGACCAGAGCTCCTCCTGGAGACTGATTTGGCTACAGTTCTTTCCTGCTGAACTGAGACGCTCCACTTCAGGCTGGCAGCACTGTGCAGGGAGGTAAAAAGGTCTCACATGAGAAGAGAAGGACCATTTAGGACTGTACAGAGTACAGGCAGGTTCTGTAACCCTCCTGGAAACCCTTTGTGCAGATAGGTTTGGTTTTTTTGAAGAGACGAGTCAGAAACTTGCCTCTAAACAGCAGCTGAGACCCTCCAGCTCACAGGTCTTTGCCAGGTAAAACTCATACTTCCATGTGTCAGAAGAGCAGAGGAAAATCTGTCTTGGCTGCCTTCTGACATCATGTGAAAAACTCTGCCTGTTATAGCTTGTCTCAACCTGTTTTCCATCTTTCCTGTCAGCCTTAAAAGAAGATTTCCTGAATGACCCCCTGGTGGGAAAGAAAACGGACCAACTGGGGCTGCCTCAAACACTGCAGCAGGAGTTTTCACTGATCAATGTGCAGATCCGAAATGTCAATGTGGAGGTACAGAGCTTCCTTTTGCTGGCTTGTTAGGAGAGGATGTGGGCAGGCTGGCTTATTGGAGCTTTTAGAGAGGAACCTTCTTTGCTGCAGTGACTGCTGTCTGTAAACAAGTTTTATTTTGAGCTGTAGAGATCCTCTTGGCCAGGGGTAGTAAGAAAGAGGATAATCCCAGACACTGGTGTGAGAGAAATGTTTCAGCACAGTAAGTACACTGCCAGATCTTGAGAAGGCTGGATGGTGTTTTCCTCTCTGCCTGGACTGCAGAGTGGAAGGTGACTTGTTCCATGCAGTTGATTTCATTTCAACTGGTTCTGAATCCCATCTGCTGACCACTCACTATCCTGAACTCTGTCCCTCACTATTGGCCTCTCCCTTGCACTCCAAACTCTCCTCTGTGCGTGGAAGCTGGCTGGAGGCAGAGCACTGAACTGGGCTGGGAGGCTCAAGGCAGCTGCCTGTCTCCCCATCCCTGTGATTTCCCATGCTCGTGGCATGATCCAGATGTAGTTTTCTCAGACAGTGGTGCAGGATCTTAGAATGTGCCTGTTACTGCTGCAAGTGGGCCTGGAGCTCTCCGTGGTCAAGTGAAGTGGGCTGGGGTGCAGTGGCTGTTGGGAGCAGAGCCCCTTTCTTGGTGCTACCTGGACTGGCCATGATCTCCACATGCTGGGGTTCTGGAATGTTGGTCTGCTGGTGCGAGCCAAGTCCGTCCCCACTGCCTGGGGCTTTTTGCTGTCAGTGTGTTCCCTGCCCTTGAGAACAGCATGATTTTGTTTTATATGCAGAGGAATCAGTCCCTCAGCATAAATTTAAGCCACTATAAGTTTAGAAGTCCTGGGAGATCTAACTAGAGAGCAATTGCTTTTCCTCACAGATGGATGCAGTGAGTCGCAGCTGTACGGTGTCGGTGCACTGCGGCAACCACAGAGTCAGAATGCTGGTGATGTTCCCTGTCCAATATCCCAATAATGCTGCACCGTCCTTCCAGTTCATCAACCCGACCTCCATCACAGCTTCCATGAAGGCAAAGCTGCTGAAGGTGTGTGAGAAGTATAGAGTGTCTTTATAAATGTACAAATGGTGGCTATTTGGTGTCTGGATTTTCCTGACACATAAGCGAACATCAGACCTTGCTGAAGACTTACCACAGGTCATGCTGAACTGATAAATTGTGAAACCCATATGAGGATGAGGGGTTTTTTTATGTTGCAGCCCAGTATTTGCCTTTTTCCACTGCTTCTTCACTGCTGCTGTGTTCCAGTGTGATGTGTATTGCCTGAGGATCCCTAACATCCTTCTCCTCATGCAGTTGCCCTCAACCCAGTAATAGACAAAATGACCAGCTAAGCATCCAGCTGCAGGACGATGCTATTTTTGAGCTGGCATGTTGCTTCTTGCTCTACTACGTAAGCTTCTTCAAAAATGAGGGGATTTTTTTACACAGGCCCTGCTAATTCAGACCAGCCACTCCTCAGAGCAGACAGCACACCAGTGGCTCCAGTGGACATGGGGATTAGGGGATGTCTGTGGCCTCTTCAGATCCTGGCATCTAAGCTGCTCTGCAGACAAAAAGGATGTGGGCAGACTGTGGGGGGTAGCTATAATTCAAGTTGCATCTTGTATTCCAGATACTGAAAGACACTTCCCTGCAGAAAGTGAAGCGGAACCAGAGCTGCCTGGAGCCTTGCCTGCGTCAGCTGGTGTCCTGGCTGGAGTCTGTCGTGGTATGGAGAACTGCATGGGCTCTCTGCCCTCATCTGTTGTCTTTTCCCATGCCCCACACTTCTGACTCTGCAGTGAGAGTCTGGCCTTGTTAGATGTGTAAATAGACCCCTGTGAGTGGCCATTACATTTGTGTGAGCACTTCTGGTTAATGTTGAAGAGAGTTGGGCGGATGATTAGATGCGTTTTGTTTTTCACAAATGAGACCCTGAAAGTTTGCTGCTTTGGGGAACTCTGATATCCAGGTTACCAGGAGTGACTGGAGATCTTAGTGGTGCATGGTAGCTTCCCAGCTCAGAATATATTTCACTGACTGCCAGGGCATGGTTGTCATCTGTGAGAGAAGATAAGAGGTCTCAGGTTGTTGATGGATTCATTCTTGTCTGAAAGGTAGTGGCAGATGTCTTTACCTCCTCAGTTTTAGTCAAAGACCCTGCTAGTCCTATTCTAGGGTTTTTGTTTTCTTCCCTGGAAAAAAACTTCAAACTGTGAAAATCTGGGGTTTTTTCTGAAGCTTTGTGCTGAAGTTTTGTAGGGATGATACTGCAGATAAATCCAAGCCACACTCTGCTCTTAACTGAGAGATCTGTGATACCTACTCAGTATTCCAGTGTCAGGTATTAGGTCTTTGTGTGGGTGAAGTACTGGAGTACTGGAGTGGGTGTTTTTAGCATTCAGGAAAAGATTAGAGAGTCTTCTCAGGTTTCTTTTCTGACAGGTTTTGTTTATTAATCACAAATAAAGGGCTGGGGTGTTTTTTTTACATGTAAAGGCTTAATTCTTCTTGGTTTCAGCAGTAATATTTTAAGAGTGGGAACTTTCTCTGCTCTGTATGGAAATCTGATGACTCAAAGGCACCACTCCTTTCAAAGAATTCCTTTAGACCGAAGTTGTAGTGTTCTTTATCTGAATAGATTTCTGTCAAAATTCCTACCGATAGGCCTGAGGTCCCCAGGTAATATACACCACCTGCCTTCCTCACTTGAAGACTCCCAACCTGCATTTGACACCCCACAGTTGTGTGGTGTTCCCACTCAAGGAGATTTTGTGCACCATTGAGGTATCATATTCAGCTCAGCTTGCTGTCTTGAGAGTCACATCCAGAGTTGAAGATCAGATTTTCTGTATAGTTTCCTCTTGCTTCTCCCCAAGTTAAGCTCTGCATTTCAGCTTGGTTATGGTGGGAGAGAAGTCTCTGGACAAGCAGCCAGAGAAGCTTTTTCCTCAAAGGCAAATGTGCCTGCAAGTGCCGTTGCAGTTAAAGTAGTAACAGTGCTCTGAGCTTGGTCTGCTCTGGCTCAAAGGATGAGCACCTCCTGTGAGGCTGCTTGGCACTGCCATGTCCGGTGCTCTGGCTGGATTTCTCTCCTGTGGCAGCAGGAGTGTGACCTTGGGTAACTTCTGTTTCAGAACCAAGAGGACAGCACGTCCAGCAATCCCTACGCTTTGTCCAACTCCGTAACACCCCCCTTGCCCACGTTCGCCCGCGTCTCCAATGCCTATGGCTCCTACCAGGACTCTAACATCCCATTTCCACGGACCTCTGGAGCCAGGTTCTGTGGTGCAGGTCAGCCCTGTCACTGATACATTAAAACAGCTACCTGGGGAATGGTCCTTTTAAATGTTCTGGGGAACACTCGCCTCTGAACAAGGTGAGGCTTTGGTCACTGCCATGCAAGGAGTAAGGAATGGTGTTAAAGTAGTGACACCGTGGTAAATTTATAGATGAGACTCGTTAACAACTGTATGCAGTTGGTGTTGCATGCGGGGCTTTAGGATTTGGAAATGCAGGGCTAGCTGAAGAGATAACCTTTGGCTTATGGCATGCCAGAGGCATTGACAGATTTCTTTTTATAGAACACTGGGAATAGCTGTTTTCCTTGCCTAGTTCTCTCCTACCATCATCACATTACTGGGTGTATTCCGGCAGTTAATCTTCACAAAATTCCTGTGATTTGGGGTTGAATTTACCCCTTGTTGAAACCACATTCACGTTACTAACCACTCTTTTCTCATTGTACACTCTTTCTGTTGCCCAAAATAGCTTTCCCAAGGTCATTAAGAAACTTCTTCTAAATGGGAGATGAGGTGCAATCACACCCAGGTTTCCAGGAGAGTACATACAGGGTAAAGATCGTTAAAAACCAGGTTAAGTTCTGAGTAAGAGCTACTAAGTTTCACTGAGCTGTTTCAGATGCACACATGCCTTCTCTGGACCTGACTACGTCCCAGTTTAAGTACATTTTGAAAGCTGCTTTCCATACAGGCCTCACCGAATTCCCAAGCAAAAGTAAAATAGAATAATACTGCATTGAATAGGCTCAGTGAAACCTGCTAAGTCCTGAAATTCTTGCCAGAGTAAGTGGCTGAAGACACTTAAGGTGCTAAGAACCAGGATATGGCTTGTGAGAGAGTGCTTTGGAGTTGGCCTCAGATGGCTGGGGCTCTCCTGTTGAAGAAGAGAGTTGTACAAGCTGCAGCAGTTTCTCTGCATTGCCAAACATCACCTCACTTACCTCTGGGGTAACAGTGCTTGGCACATTGGTGGAGAGTTAAAACAGCAGCATGTATTTGCTCATTTTCTTTTCCTATGTTTTCTCTAGCAGCTGCAAGCTACTTGAAATCGTGGTTTTGAGAGAAACATCTCAAAACCCCCATGCTTTTTAGTGGTTTGCAGGAAGTGGATTTGGTTGGGTTGAGAGAATGTGGTTGTCTGCTTTTAGTTTAAAATCACTAAAGGTAGTGAATAAGAACCCAGCCTCTTGCCTCTGATACACAGGGAAATCTGGTCATCTAAGTTGAACCACCCCTGAGTAATCTGCTCCTTGTTGTGTGATCTCTATGCCATGTCCTGTCTCTTCAGGGTACCTGGTGTATTTCACAAGACCCATGACCATGCACCGCGCCGTGTCCCCGATGGAGCCCACACCCAGGTGAGTGCCCTGTGTGGCGTTTCAGATGTGCTGCTGTCATGGGCAGGAAAGCAGGAAAATAACCAGGTCCTACCCTGGAGCTACTCCCCTGTAGTGTTAGCTGTGCCCTCTGTGCAGAGAGCCTGGACCCTTACACCACTGGGCCTCAGCAGAGACTTTTGTTGAGACAGTGGCACCACTGCTGGCAGCTTGGGTTAGTGGAGATGTCGGTGTGAGCCTGTGGGATGTTTTGGTGGGAACAGCGCCCGACAGTGTATTCCCTTTTTTCCAGGTCTCTGTCAGCTCTGTCAGCGTACCACAGTGGCCTCATTACTCCGATGAAGATCCGCACTGAGACTCCGGGCAACCTGCGTTTGTACAGTGGGAGCCCGACACGCAGCGAGAAGGAGCAAGTCTCCATTAGCTCCTTCTACTACAAAGAGAGGGTAAGTACCACACCAAAGCACTGCTCCCAACACTTCAGCTTTCATGATCTGTTTTCCTTTCTTTTAGCATTGCTAGTAACAGAAGATTTATATTCCTCTCAAAATGACATCTTTTTACAGGCAGCTCTGTCAAAAGGATTTATCTCCTATTAGTAACTTATTTACCGATTCTCTCTAGCATTTGACCTGCTTATTTTGATATTTCTCTATGCTGACCCTTCACAGTTCCCTGCAGTGTGTTACACTGTCTCCCTTTGCATTATGTAGGGTTAAAATCTCAGACTTTAAGAAGCTGTAGTCTTCAGATAAGCACATGTAGGCAGCTCTTGCTCTTCTGGGTACTCCCTGACAATATAACTGCAAAGGGTTGTGGCTCTCTGCAGCTTACCGTCAACCTCTCCTGGACTATGGGATGTGGTTGATTACTTCTGTTTCAGGTGTCTCTTTCAGGTATATGTGCCACTTTGAACCTTTTGGGTTTTTTTTAACAAAAATAATTTTTGCATGATTCTCTGAAGATCTTCCAATCCACATACTTCTGGTTTAGGTGCAGGTTTTGCTGTTGTTCCTGTTTACAAGGCTTTGGAAAAGAGTGGGATTGTTTCCTTCTGGGACATGGTGGGTGAGGAAGACCTGTTGTAATTGTAGGGTGGCCACAGGGTAGTTGTGAAGCAGCTGTGAGGGCCTAATGTGCCTGGAGCAAATACTGTAGGAGCAATAGGCTGAGCAGGTTGTTAGAAACAAACTGTGCTTCAGCAGTGGCTTGCAAAAATGCAGTAACCTTCCACTAAGAGCCTCAGAATTTAGGGCATTTGCGTAGTTTGTTCACTGCCCATGCAGAGGACACAAAACTCCTGCAGCAGTGAAGAACTTCCAGGTACCCCAGGGAAAAAGCCAAAAGCTTTCTGTTCTCTGCTGGCAGAAGAGTTTGGGAACTTTTGTCCCAGGAGCAGAATAAGTCAAAGCCTTGAACCTTCATCCTTCCTGGGCACCGAAAGCAGTCTTGTTTTTCTGGTGGTGCTGGATGTGACAGCCAGCCCTGTCTGTGGGACTGTGCCCTGCCTATGTGATGTCATTACACCTCCCACCTGCAGGGAGAGCCCCTGTCCCCAGTGCAAGTTCTTCTCCCATCCAGACCCCAGACGACTCTGAGTCCCCATTCTGACTTTTTTTTTCTCCTACACAAACTTTTTTTTGAAGAAAAGAGAAAATGGTGCTGCCTGGTACAAGCATTACAGCCTGTCCTTGTCTTTGTAGGAGAGTTTATTTAAAGAGCTACCTCTGTCTTCTGCAGTGGGCTTGTCTCCAACACACAGCCTTGCTAAGATGACAGACAAGGCTAAAAATAACATGTGGAACCAGCTTGGTGCAATTTCATGTGACCTGTCTCCCCAGCCCTTGTATTGATGGCAACAGGATTTTCGTCACAGTGTAAGAGAATTCAAGAGAACAAAGCATGTGTGCAGCCATGTCTGCTAAAAGCCAGGGGAAAGTCCTGTGTTCCCCTTCCCCTGCCAGGCTGTCTCCTTGCATGCTGGAATAAATGTAAGAGCCCTAGCAGGGAGCTAGTTCAAATGTTCTTGCAGATGAAATAGTCTTTAAAAAAAACCCCAAAAGCCTGTATCTCCCTTCAGCAGAGGTTTTCTGATTCTTCAGGAGTTGATGTCATGGCCTTTGTTAGATCAATGCTGCATATTTTTGTTATTTCATTGTGATGGTTTTAAAAAGCCCAGACTCTGAGTTAACTCCTTGCTCTGAAGCTTGGATTTTATTAGTTTGCATTAAATAAAAGTTGAAATTTTTTGCATCAAACTCTGATGTCAGACAACTTCAGCCCCAAAACTGAATTTGTCAGCCATAACCAAGTATTTAAATGCCATGTAGCAACCACAGGCATCACTACCATTAGCAAACACATGGAATTTGCCAATTGTGAGTCAGGAAAGATGTCATGTTCCCATAAAGGCAGGGGAGCTGCTGATCCCAGCAGAGAGCTTCTTAGTAAGCCAAAATGAAACTAAATCTGGCTCTGAGCCTTTCTGTGCTCATTTAAATATGTATATATATATATATATACACACATACACACACACACATATATATATCTTTCTCACTTTTTATTCACACATGCTCACTCCTCCTTTCTTCCTCCCTCTTTTTCATTCCTCAAAAAAACCCTACTGAAGAGCAGTAGTCAGCAGAAAGGAGGAGCTTTATCTATACTGTGGCAATGCCATCAGTGCTTTGAATCTGAGTGTCTCTTAAAGAAGGTGCCATGGAGTTGTTTTTTCCCCCTGCAGTTAGAGGGTCATGCCAGTGGGAACCTGGGGACAGCTCAGCCTTGCTGTACATGGGGATGGTGACAGTGGCATCCTTATGCTTCCCATCAGGGCATTGGTGGGGGGACTGAGCTTGGTTTTGCTGCTTTTTCACCATACTGTATTTCCTTTAACTAATCCTTTTCTCCTTCTCTGTGAGGCCTGCTGGAGGAACCTGTAGCACATGGCTGCAGCCTTCTCCTTTCTCTTTCCATGGGGCCCTGCAGCCAGCCTTGGCTTCCTGGCTGTAGAGCTCTCCCAGCAGTGAGATGCAGGGGGATGTAGAGGCTGAAGGCATGGTTGATAGTCCTGACTGTCTATCATCAGCTGAAAACAAATACAAAATACATTGTACCTGATACAAATAGCCGTTTTTATTGTGTTGACTCTTACAGATCTGTACACAGAACTTTTTTTCAATTGAGTGTACAGTAATGTGCTTTGAAAGATTCCATTTGTTGTTGCTATAACACTGTGTTAAGTGCCTACTGAAATATCTTGAAGTTCCTAATGAAAGCCTACTTTGGAGCTATTCAGCATAGTCAATCAGTGAATTTGATTGCTCACTCAATCTGAATGAGTTTCTCAACCCATTATGACAATTTCCACATGGCCCTGCCAAGGCCTCTACATCCCTTCTAATATTCTGACATATGGCTTTTATTGTTTAAAATGAAAGTGAACAGTTACAGCAGGTTCCAGTGAATGAAGTTCTGGAGGATGCTAGATGTTAAAGGGAATCTGAGTAAGCAGGAGTGTTTATTTAGCTTCCTGCATATCTGTGCCATGGCACTGGACAACTGTGTTAAAAATTATGCAGTTTACACTTAACTGCCTTCCTCTTCAGGCAAGAGGAGTAAAACAGTTTGGAGTTTAGGCATGTGGGGCACTTGGGTGTTGTTCTCTGCTCAATTCATGGTATCAACAAGGTCACACAAAACAGTTCAGTGCTTCTTGCAGGAATACAGCTCCATGTGGAAGACTTTATTCAGATTTGTGTTTGCCAAAGTCTTCATAGAGGCTGGTGTGGGGCACAGACAAAGCAGCCCTTGCTCTGCCAGAGCCATAGGTAATGCTGTGTAGTACAATTGTGCGAGGATGGAAGTGGGGATCGTGGTTTGCAGCTGTTCATTGTGCACCAGAACCATTGGGAACAGTATCTTTTACTCTGCTGGTTCAGGGCACTTTTCATTTCAGTTTATTTACCTTTGTCTTTAATTTTCTTGGTGTCTTTCTTCCCTTTTCCTGGGTATAATGTTTTCGCGTACAGATGTCTCCTCGCTCTGCCCGGCGGCGTTGGTCCATACAAGCAATTAACGACTTCCCGGTACTGTGTGCTGTGCTAATACTGTCCTTGATATGACCCTGTCTTCTGCCTAAGGGCCCAAGAATAAAATGCCACCTGCCTGCCTTTGAGTAACCTGCACAGAGCTGGGGGACTCGCATTCCACGCAGGGTCTAGGGCTTCACAAGAGCAGATGCACGTGTAAGTGGGCAGGGGCAGACAGTAGTTTGCAGGGTGCAATTACTGACCTACAAGGTGCCTATTTCACCTGGCCTTGTGGTCAGGAAAGGATGCCAAGGGGTAATTTGAAGTGTAAGAAAAGATCAACCTCTAAGAAACAGCACACTGTAAAGGAGGTGAGTGGTTATTATACATCATCAACCAACCCGTGAGACTGACATTAGAGCACCTAATTTCTGAAAAGACCAAGCCTTGCTGGAGAGGGAGGGAAGATCACTTAAGAGCTGTGGAAGAAACAAACTGGTTGAGTTTCTGACAACAATCTGTTATCTCATTAAAATGAGCTGCCACTTCTCGATGCAATCCACCACACAGTCTTATTTCCTGGATCAGTAAATAGAATTTCTTCTTAACTTGTGATCTTCTCCCAGCCATTGGAATTGCACCACCCTGTATTCATTTAGAGTGGTTGCCCTTCAGCCACCCTGGCAGGTACTCCCTCCTCCTGGCACCTGCCCTTCCGAGTCTCCTTTGACAGTTGTCTTCTGTTGGCCAGGTCCACATGTCCCTCAAGCTCCAACATCATTCATGAACATCTTAATGATACCAGGATTTCTCAAGCTGTGCTGTACCTTTGGGCAATTACTATTTCATCACTCATCTTCCAAGCATAGACAAAGCTCAGAAAACTCCATTTCAATTTAAAGATGATCTCTTTAAGTCTGTTTGTCTTAATGTCTGCATGAACAACTGTTTTTTCACAGCTGCTGTCCTTCATGCTCTCTTCATAAGACAGCAGGGAATAAAATAGAATCCTGTAGCACCTAATTTAACTTGGTATAATACAATCAAATTTTCCTAATTACAACAGTTCTAAGACTGTACTAGCAAGTAATAGGTGAAAGAAACCAGAAGTAATTGACTCCATCAAGGGTTTTTGCAAAGAGCTAGTAAAGAAATGTGAGCAGCAGAGGCAAGAAATGAAGTTCTGTATTGAATCAGGAGCAGACTGAAAGAGAGAAAATCAAGCAAGAAACTTGCCAGCTTGTGTGGTAAATTGTAGAGCACTAAAGCCACAGTTTAATTCCCTTACCACTGGCCTGGAAGGAAGAGCAAGTAGCGATGTGATAAAGTTATAATTTTGTGTAACATATAATTATAAGCGATACAGGGGTTAGTGCAAGCCTTGAAAGATTGATTGTATTTGTGGATAACCTTTGGAAGAGGCTAAGCTGACTCTCTAAAGTGGGCAGCAGTGCCTAAGGTGAAGACACAGGCACACACAAGAAGAAGTATAGGTTATTAGTGCAAATCCCGTGCCTTCCTTCTGGAAGAAGAGCTCAGCATTGCTCAAGGTGTTTGGGGAAGCAAGAACTTAGCAAGTTTACAAGAAGCAATAATTCCTCTTCCTTTTTAGCCTCCTCTTCTGAAGCGCCCATGCTTCAGGGCAGGTGCCAGCTATTGATTGATGGAAGCTATAAAGAAATATTCCTGCTCTGGGGCACTTGATTCAAAAGGGCCTTGAATTTTTTAGTACCTTTGTGGCAGGTGCCTGATACTGTGGGAGATGCTGCAAATAGTAAATGTTGATTATTATGGAGAGAAAATCCAGGCAGTGCTGCATGAGCCACACGGGGGAGTTAATCTGTAGGCAGTTGTTCAGAATAAAGGAGCATAGCTTTCTATGGGGAGGAAGCAATTTTTGCATTTTATTTAAAAAAATAAAAATGAGAAGCAGCTTGAACCTGACTTGAGCAGGTTTAACTATTTGGTACATCTCTTATTGCATCTAAATCTCTTGGCATCGAGTCTGTTCTCTTCTGTTCACAACCTTTACCTTTGCCCTACTAATGCCAGTTTATACCACAAACCCTGAAATTTTGCATATGCTGATGTGAAACAGGCACTTTACATTTCAAGAACCTACTTAGAGCACTGCCTGCCTCAGCAGGATCCAAAGGCACACACACCCAAATGTTCAGCATCCTTTCCAAGCAGGCACGCAGCATTTTGCAACTCCTGCTGCTGAGTATGCAGCGATGATGGTGGTTGCTACAAAGCAGTTGGTGGCTTATTCTTGGGCTATCTGTTTCTACATGTAACCCATCTACTGCCATCGTTATCACCTCAGATTGCAGCAAATTACAGCCTTGGGTATAGTAGTGCAGGTGCAGGCTGGCTTTTTTAGTCATTATTCAGTGCTGTTCCCTGCTGTCACCTCCAACCCCATGATTGCCATAAATGCTCTGGTTTCTTTCCTTCTCGTGCTCTGAGGAACTGATGAGTCTTAATTTACTTATCACTGTAGCTGTTTTCTTTCCTATCTTCCTCTCGTTAAACTGAGGAGCAGCTGGGTAGATGCAGTTCTCCTTGGCATGGATTCTAGGCTTCAGAAAGAGCTAGAAATGTTGTGGGCAGTGCAGATGACCTGTGCCTTTGTCCTTCAGCTGCCAGTAGCTAGCTTGATGCATGTTGATTTCTGCTTCAGCTCCAACTGTTATGTTCCCTGCTCTCCATCCTGACCTGTACTCAAGCCCCTAGGAAGAGATGTTTTCTGTTCTACCCTAATGCCCGTGAGCCTTGGTGGCACCTTTTGATTACACCATAGTGGAAACTCCTTCTGGGAGAAGAGGCAGAATTGGGAGGGAGGTGGACCTTGGCCAGACAAACCCAACCTAGAGCTTTCTTTGTCTCTGGTAATCCCTGTTAAAACCACTCAGATACCACCTGGAGCTACTCCTGTAATTAACACCAGCAATTACTGGATTCAAAGTAGAACTTCTGCTGTCAGTGGTGATGAACTTTACCCTATCCATGATGGTTCCCATACTTCTGATTGTAGGGTTTTTTCCTAACTCTTACTTGCGGTAGCTGAGGTAAACCTGAATTTCAAAAAGCCAAGACATTTTTAATGGTGACTCTACATGTAGCTTTATGATTTTTTTCTGTCACACCTTTAGGGGCTGGAAGTGGTGGGGATGGAAGTGTAGTACAGGCAGGGCCTGTGGCTATCAACTAACTCCACTCCTGGAGCTGCACCAGTAAAGAATTAGGGTTTCCCTTTTTGCCAGTAAATAAGCAGTGTTAAAAAGAAGAAAATGGGACTATTTTGTTTTGAGTCCAAGTTTTCAGGGTGTTCTGATACATTTAGTGTTTCCATTTGTCTGGTGATATGCTAAAAGCAAGCAGTGGAAACCATTCATGAGAGCTCTTTTTCATTCTCATCTTCATTTGTTGTCATTCTTCTCCAAAAAAAAAAAAACCCAAACTCAATTGCCTGTGGAAAGTGGTATGTGTTGTCCATGTTTCTAGTCTTGATGTGCCTGTTGGGAGGCTTCTTCAGTCCGCTCTTGCAGGGGACAGGAGCAGGTTGAATATGTTCCCAAATACTGGGCAGAGGGAGCTCTCCATTGACTGTGAGTCCTGGGGGCAGCTGGCTAGAGATGGTCACAAGGTGGCAAGTTGCTCTCCAAATTACCTGCCAGGCTCTAGAAGCTCTCGTTGATAGCCCTGCAGAATGTGGTTCTGTGTCTGCAAGCCTGAGCTCAAGTATCTGTTCAGACACAGCACAAATAAGTTTTTGCTGTGAAAAGCCTGGTAGCCCTTCCAGGACAGTGCCTGAGCTCTTTCCTCCTGGCATGTCATTGTGCTGGGGCTCCCAAGCTTCACTCATATCCTGGGTTTGGTAGCATCAGCAGCTCCTCGCCGCACCTAGGAGACAGCATTTGCTGCCCTGAGAAGGAATGAGGTACAGGTGTTACTTGGGAACCTTGCTGTAATACATCCCACATCCTTCAGCATGGGAAGGGCAGCTAAACTTTAAGGTGTTATCAAAACAGGATTAGCCTGCCCAACATCAAGAGAGGCAGAGCTGATCCAGACTGTTCCTTGATTAGGATCAGATGGATTGAAGAGAGGTGGGTCTCCCACCTGACCCCATTCTAGCCACCTTCCACTGCATAGTGCTTTTCAGCTTCAGGGGACAGATAAGTACTGCAGGCAGATTCCTCTTGGATGAATTAGGGTTTGTGGGGATGTGGCAGAGAACTAGTCAGTCAGCTTTTCCAGAGCACTGGATGCTGACAGTCCTGTTTCTACCAGTGTTTCACACCTCTGAATGTTGAGCACCATGCAGTCTCTGCTCTTCTTTACTCTGGGGAGTGGTGGAAGATCAGGGCAGTGATGATGCTGTGTGATATGAGTATCCCTAGAAAAACCCACCTTCACCTCCTTTGAGGCTGAAATGCCTTCTTCATTTACTGTCAGGCTGGAGCCTCTGATCCTCAGCTATTTAGTGTTTAGAGAAGTTTCAGGAGCTCATCCTTTTTGCTTTTTTGTGGCATGTGTTAGTAGTATGGTCAGCATGGCAAGACCTCCTCAGCACATTGGCCTAAGCTTGGGCCAGGCAGGCAGTGGTATTTCTTAAGGTCATGAAGAGTTTTTTAAGGACATTTTGTGTCTGATCAACCTGCCCAGGTTTTCACAGGACTGCATGGTCATGGTCAAAAGCCATTTGGCACTCAGCCATCCCAGAGCTGGCCTTACACCCACAGTAAAGGTGACCCTGCTTGCAGATCCACATCCTGCTCTTCCTGTATCCCAGTCTGCTCTTTAGGAGCACCAATGTGAGCCTGTGTGAGCTGTGTCTGCCTTGCAGAGCCATCAGCACAGGGCTGCCTTGCTGGCCTCTTGAGAGAGGTGCTGTTCTGCTTCGATGAGGTGTGGGAAGCCCCAGCATGAGTGCCCCAGGAGAGCCTCCCTAAGTCAGCGTGACCAGGCGCTCCCGTGTTGATCTGTTGGCTCTGTATGGCAGTGAGGGAACACACCATAGGAAAGCAGCATTGCAAAGCATTGGAACTCTGCAGAGCAGCCAGTGCTTCCTTCTGTAGCGCTCCAGTGCCTTCTGCGTGTTATGCTGCCACACATCCTCTAATCCCTCCTCCTCACTCTCCTAGAGCAAGGAGCTGGAAGAGGTCAGGATACCAGACAAATACTCAATGGTGTTTCACATAGCCAAGGTAGCTTTATGCAGCTTGGCTTTAAGTTGGCCTCTGTATTTGTTACAGGGAGTATTTGGAAATCTTGGCTTCTTGTTTCCGTTGCCTTCTGTTGGTTCCTCTCCTTTCTTCTCCCACCTCTTATGTCCTGAGCCAGCTCTAAGTAGCTGTGAGCATAGTAGCTAGGGATCCTTGCTAGGAAAACTTGGGCCCTGCTTTATCATCTGCCAGTTGTTTGTTTGAAGCTGTTGATAAAGCAGGAGGTGGGAGCCCTGTGCTGGTGCTGAACAGGGCTGTTCTCACCCTGAGAGGGCAGACCTTGAGACAGTGTGGAGCTGTGAGCTTGCCCTGAGGCGAAGGGTGAGCAGCAGCTGCCTCCCGCATGTCTCTGTGCTGACGCTGGCTGAAGTCAGCAGTGGTCTATCTGCAGAGGGTTCCCAGAGAATGAGAACTGAGCAGTCCTCCTGCCAAACTTGCCCAGGTTTGATTGGCATCCCAATGCTGATTTATTCTATTACTGGCTTTCACAGGGAAACTCGCAAAATATTTTTGAGTGAGTTTGACCTTGAGCTTGCTGCCTTGACCTGCTTTTCACTTCCTACAGATGGAGATGCTTGTTCTCCTGGGCATGTCATGGATGTTTTCCAGGGTAACACAGAGCCTTGTGAAAGGCAGGTTTGGGTGCTGCTTGCAATATTCCTGACCCTAGTGCTTTGTTCCCTGTCCCAAGCAGCCCACTGTCCTCTTCCCCAGTAACACACTGCCATTTGTTCTGCAGAAATCAAGGAGGTGGAAAAGCAAACGAGAGGGGACAGATGCCAACAACCGACCCATCAAAGCTGCTGGGAAAGTTATTATCCAAGATATTTCCTGCTTGCTGCCTGTCCACAAGCTGCTGGGAGAGCTCTACATGTGAGTACATGGGATGTCATCCTTTCCCAAGTGAAAGCAGCTGTCTTTGGCATTGCTCAGCTTTAATCCTGCCATCAGTCAGCATGGATCTTTGAATGTTTCTCTACCTTATTCCTCTGTTCTTGCCTCACTGCTTTTTTTGGTATCCCACAGCCTGTGAGAGGAGACCTGTCTCCTCTAAATCCGAAAAGTGTGAGGGAAGAAATTTTTGATGGGGTGTGGTAAACAGAGTTTGAAGTGGTGGTTCAGCATAGTCACTGCAAGGTTCAGGTTTTCACCTGCTAAAGAGAGAAATTATCAGAAGAAATTCTTTTTCAAATCTCGTGTTAAAAATCTCAGTAAATGCACATTTTCATTCTGTAAAACTATTAACAGCTCATAAAGCCTTTTAATTTCAGAAGTCTCTGATATGTTCCCACTTGGAGTCTTGGTTGTACGTATCAGGTTTGTATTGCAAGTTGTTCTGCTTTAATGGAAAGGATGGAGTTCTGTGGGCACTTTGTGTTTTTGTTTGTTTTGTGTTTTTTTCAACAAAGGGCTTCCTTTTTCCAGACTTTCTAAATCACATAGTTACAAAACCTCTGTTCCTGAATGTTTTCTTTCTTAGCTTTGGTAATACTGTTTGGTCCTTAACGGAATTTCCGGTCTATGGACATTCAGGGAAGAAGCAGGTTTTCTTTCTGAGGAAAGAAAGAGAGGAAAAACCCCCTTCCTTCTTTCCTTTTCTATGCTGTTATAAAGAATATCCTTTCAAAAAACCTGTTGGACCTTTCTTCTTGGGACATCTTGTATAAACAGTCTGACCCTTTTCCATGTACTGTAAAATCTCAAGCAGTTGAAATGTTGGGAAGATTTCTGATGACAGGCAGAAAAGTCCATGTGGGTTTCCTCAGTTCACCTTGCCAGCCTGTCAAGGCTTCCCAGTGGGTGTGTCATTCCCCTGGGGAACAGGCTGAAGGCCAGCCTGGTTCTCTCCAGTGTGCCCCCATCTCCCTCTGAGTCAGCCAGAGCAGATCGATGGGCTGAATGGGAACAGGAACCAATGGCACCAGCTTTTAGGGACAAGAATGATCCTGGACTTTGTGATATCCTGGCAGAAGTTTGGTCTGGTATCCTCTTGAAAATGCTGCTGCTTAGAATCAGTCCTAGCTAGTGTGGTGTATTAGCAAAAATGAATAGTGGGAGGAGGATGGCAGTGATCCCTGAATAACAGAGAAGGATGGGATGGAATCCTGGCCATGCAGAGAGGCTCATATTGATCTGGAGGTTCTGGGCTGCTCACTGCTGCCAGAACCACGTTCCCCCTGTTCCTCCCCACCTTTGTAGGTAATGTGAGCTGAGTTACCTCCTGTCTTTTCAGACTGAACGTGAATAACATCCAGGAGACTTGCCAGAAGAATGCTGCCTCAGCCTTGGCTGTGGGGCGGAGGGATCTCGTACAGGTATGCCATGGAATCAGACCTCTTCCTCAGCATGCTGTGCTACCCTCCAATGGCTTGTGCTGGCACTGACACCAGAACGGCCACCAGGGTTCAGCAGCTGTACCTGGGACTCTCTGCTTGGTGAACCAGGCCTGCAGAACAGCCACCAAGGAGGTGCCCACCTCCCTGACTCTGGGCATCAAGAGATTCCTTCCCAGGGCTGCACACAGATTCTTTTATGCCATTTGCCAAACTGAGCGAAACACATTTTTCAGGGAATTCCTGTAGGCAAAGTGAGGAATGCAGCCTGCTTTTGAGTCATCAAATGGAGTAACTGTGCACAGAGTTGCCTCGCTGCTGTCAGCATTTTGATCTGTAATTTTTTTTGTACTTATGTAATTGTTCCCATCGTTTGGCATTCATCTGTGCTGGCACTGGGTGCTAACTGCAGTTATTTTCTCCCTAGAGAGCCTGGGCCCAGAGGCCCCAAAATGGGGCTGGCAATTTGCCTTCAGCTAAAAATAGGAGAAAAATGGCTATTAGGGCCTATGCTTTTCCCTGTGATTAGTCCATTGCAACAGGCAGAACATTTGACAGGACATGTGAGCACCTGAAAGAGATGGGCACTGGCAGTGGCACAGGAGCTATGCACATCCCCTCAGCATTTGGCTCTTCCTGGAGCTGGACAAGCAACATGCACAGGCTTACCTGACTTAAGCAGAAGCTGAATCAAGCTGTTATCTTGCTTCTTGGTGGGTTCTGCAAGACCAGCAGAGAGAAAGTAGATCTAGTTCCCCTTTGTATGTTCTTCCTCTTGCAGTCTGGTTTGTCCACATTGGATCAGAGTTTGGGTGGAGTAACTTCAGCAAGATTTCTCTGAGATAACTCCATTTCTTGCTTAGTTTTCTCTATCCTATGTAACTCCAGCCTGTAGTGCAGCTCATAGCAGACATGGAGGCTTGAGTTCCAAGTTACAGGTTTGATGTGTTCTGTAGCAGCGTAGGAAGTGGCATCTTTCCTGTTTCCTTTCTGTGCTCTCTCTTACTTAGCTCAGTCCTTGTTTCGGTTTCTCTCCTGTTTCTCTCTCTGGTTTCATGGGGGGCAGCTTTGGGGCTACTTTTTCTGTCTATTCTTTGTACTTGGAGCATGGGGTTTTTCTTTATTGTCCATGTTGGCAGTTCTCTAATTTCTGCTGTCTTTATAGCACCATGCTCTTTTTCCTTTCCCGCTCTTTTTTTTTTTTTAATGCTAAACTAGGAGCTTTTCTTTTCCCTAGAATATTCTAACTGTCCCATTTTTAAAGGCACAGCAGAAAAAACAGTCCTAGATCAGTGGTATAGAGACTGACAAGATGGAACCATTTTCAGAGTAGAGGATGATAAATGTGAAATGTGGATGAGAAATTTCATGTGAGGTGGTCAAACTTTTGAGGTAGAAATGGCAAATTGTGTCCTGTCTGTGCTAGGAGAATAGTGCTCAGTGACACAACTAATCAAAAGATAATTCTCATGCAAATAATGATTTACCAGTAAACTTTCTGCCACCAGACATCTCTGAACTCAAGAACTGTATCAAATCTAAACCCTTTTGAGCCTTTTGAATATAAAATGCACTAATAGACTATAGACTGTTTTGCTTTTGCATTTAACCGAAACACAAAGCGAGTGGGACAGGAAAAGCTTTGGGTTTGTGTTATTCTCTATTATTTGTGACACAGAGACTGAAACTATTCCCTGCTGTCAGGGGGGAAAACCCAGCAAAACAGACAAGCTCCATTATTATCTGTCTGTCTATGTGTGAATTTGTGCACACCTATGCCCTGGGAGTGAGTGTGGTTAATCCTAATTGTAGCTTTGCTGCTTTTCCTTCCTGTCTGCCAGGTTTGGTCACTGGCCATGGTAGCCACTGATCTCTGTCTTGGACCGAAGTCTGACCCAGATTTAGAGATACCTTGGGCACAACATCCGTTTGGACGTCAATTACTGGAGTCCTTGTACGTGTCTGAATGCTGGGGAGGGGCTGGGGAATGGTTGCTGAAGCAGAGCCTTCCATAACAATGTACATGTAAGGGGTCATTTCAGATTTGGAGTAGTGCCACAGCATGGATTTTTTTCTGTCTCAAGCCTGCAGTGAGTGCATCACAAAGGGAAGCTCCAAATGTGTTTCTGGCATACAGGAGGCAGCTCTTGACCTTCCACCTATCACTCAGGTCTTGCTTGGCCAGCATTGAGCAATAGGCCAGACATGGGCAGAGCTCTGCTTTCTCTGCCCACAATGCCTGACTTGGAGATTTGGGTTTCCTGCTCCCCACTAAACGAGCCTGTTTGTGCAGCACCTCTTTTTAATTGCAGATTCCCTGTTGTCATCTAGCTTTTCTGGGAAGTCATTCCAGTGGCCCCAAAGCCAAGCGTTAGCTACAAATGTCTTCCAGGTGGTGAATCTGCTCAGGAGGGTACATAATTAGTAATTGATATTATTTGTCCATCCACACTATTTGGAAGGGCAGGATTTGTGTGCTGTGCTTTCCATACTGTTGCTTGGCTGAGCTCTCCCCTGCTGCATGGCAGCAGTGGGAGCACAGCACTGGTTGTTCTTTATCACTCTCAGCCTTCAGAGCAAACTGGAAACTTTCTAGCCTTCCAGAAAACTTGCAGCAGGCTTTTGCCTTGTGATCTAGGTGCAGGACGCTTACACCCAGAGGGCTTTGTCAAAAAGATGTTGTGGCTGGGAGTGAGTCTAATGGCTCCAGTGTTACATCAGAGCATGAGTCCTGCAGGATTCCCAGAGCTCCCATCCTTCTCCCACCAGTTAGGGCATGAGCATTTTCAGAAAGAGAACTTGGCTCCTCAAAGGTGTGACAGAGAAGCCAACTGAGTCCCTCAGTGCACATGTCTCCTGTGGGCAGGCATGACACCCAAACCCATGTATGCAACAGGCTTGAGATTAGCTGCCCTGGAGTCTCAATGGTTTTTCCACTGAATTCTGCCCAGTTTCACACTGTCTTTTTCATTTCCCAGGCTGGCTCATTACTCACAGCTCCACGATGTGCAGACCCTGGCCATGCTCTGCAGTGTGTTTGAAGCCCAATCCAGGCTCCAGGGGTGCCCCAACTCTTGTGTCCCCTTTCCTCAGCGTGCCTCCAACCTGGCCTCCCACAGCCGTTACGTATGACTGCCATTTCTTTCCCATTTGTCTTGGATATCTTTGAATATCTCTCACATAGATTACATGGTTTATTCTCATTTCCCCCTCAACAGCCCAGCTTTACTTCCTCTGGCTCCTGTTCCAGCATGTCAGATCCTGGAATTGGCACTGGAGGCTGGAGCATAGGTATGAGACCTGGCTAGTAAATAAAGGAATATCCCTCCCTTTCGAAGGTTTTAAATGGCTCCTGTGGTGGGGAAAGGAGGGAGTTAGTACAGGCTGTGATTGCAGATGTGCTCTGCCAGAGCAGCTCTGTGGGGTTTGGCCAGCAAGGTGTGACTCCACGGCTGGAAGTGAGCAGGCCTTGCAGTATCCATGTCAAGGCTCCTGGAGTCCTGCACCTTCTGACTTAATAGATATTTCCTTCAGCAAGTATCATAACTGGCCTCAAAATATCATCAGCCAGCTAATTCCACAGGGTTCGGGGGGGAAAAGCAATGCTGTGTTTTTTCCTCCCACTGGAAAAACAGCAGCAGTTGGAAAGATTGGTTTCTTGGTGCCATGAATATCTGCAGAGGTTTTTCACTGAGCTGCAAAGGTGACAAAGACCAGTCACTCCTAGGGGCTCTGGTGTCAGAGTTGAAGTTTTTGGCTGATTCCTAGTGATGTACACAGCCTGGGGCAGCATCAGCCCTCTTTGCACCAAAGCTGTAACTTTTCAGTGTGATATACAGGCACCTGTGACATGGGGAAGAGGAGGGGATGGGGATTAGGGGAGTGGATAATTTCTTGCAGCAGTTATTAGCAATCATCTGTCTCCCTGCCCCTGGGGCAGTACCTTGTATAGAGAGGCCCCTTTACGTAACAGCAGTCCTGGTGATGAGAGTCCTCCCTGTCTAGGAAAGAGGAACCCAGGTCTGCCCAGAATAATGTTCCCCAGCAAACTCCATGGGATTGATTGCCTGGTTACTTTTTGTCTAAAGCAGAAGGGAAAAGGGATTCCTCCACATCAGATTTCTCTGCCTGGTGATCCCCGTTCCTGTCTTGTCACCAAAAGTGTAGTAGAAGCACTTGGCAAGTAGAGGCTGGCACACAGTTCCTGTAGGCGGGGCAGTGTTTGTTGAAATGCAGAGGGTGGTAGGACAGAGACAGGACAGAAACATGGGCCTGCAAACCTGTGATCTTTCATGTCCCTTCCTGACCCCAGTTTTGAAGGGGGAGATGCACTCACAGCCTCTTGGTGCTTGCAGCAAACAAAGACACGGAGCAGACCTCCACTCCCTGGTGCGAGTCTTCTCCAGATGACTTCCGCTACGGAAACCTAACCTACCCTGATCATCGGGAGCGGGAGAAAGACCAGCATGAGAAAAACAAAAGGTAGCTTAGCACGTGCCTTAGGGGTATTCAGAGTTGCCTTACTTGTGTCTCAGTCACATGGAACAGATCTCTGTTGGTGCTGTGCAGTACCACACCTGCCCCTAGACCTTGTCATTCACATAATTACTTGAAGAGGTTTCATCCTGCAGATCAATGCTGCTGGGATTACACATGATACACCCCTAAGAGGCCACAGTGGGGGCCCCAAAGGGGAGTCCACCCACGGAGTGTGCACCCTGGAGCGTAGAACAAGTCAAGGCCAGAGCAGTTTATGTTCAGCAATGTTTCAGCAACATGTGAGAAGTACCCTGCTGGTTTTCCAGCAATGTGAGCTGGTTGCATAGCCACCGCTGGAAAGAGGGCTGCATCCAGAGTCTCCGAGAGTCAGTCAATTACAAGCCTGTTTGTTCCTCTAGGTTGCTGGATCCTGCCAACACTCAGCAATTTGATGACTTTAAGAAGTGCTATGGAGAAATCCTTTATCGCTGGGGCCTGCGAGAGAAGCGGGCTGAGGTTCTGAAGTTTGTCTCGTGTCCTCCTGATCCCCACAAGGGAATTGGTGAGTGTCTGGTCCAGTTGCCCAGGCAGAGCCACAGTTCTACCTCGGGAGCTTAGGAACATGCAGTCTGCAGGATGGGATGTGTCATGGATGTAATGACAAAGTTTATCAGAGAGACCCACCCAAAGGGAGTCATGAGGGTTTAAAATAGCTATATAGGTATAATTGAACCTTGGTACAAATTGTTCTACAGGATTAATGATGGCAAACCAATTATTTCATATGAATAAAATATGAAGAGTTTGTTTAAATTGATGAATATGATAATCATTAGACTAAAAAGACCTTAATCAGAATTATTTACCACACAGTATAGAAAATTAAAACTAGTAATATAGTGCACTGGTTATTAATAATATCAAAGCTTGCTTAATAATTATTAGGTAGACACTGATGTTCACCCAAAGCAATGACCATGGGCAAATCTCTCTCACTCACTTTTGAGGGGTGACCTTGAGGGGTGTTCCTGCCCAAGGTAAGGATCTTCACACACACCGAAGGGAGGTGTGTTAAAAATTTTCACCATTAAAAATTGGAACTGGTCTTTTATGGTATGAAGTGGTTGACTGTCGGTCACACAATTTTAGATAAAATGTCGTCCTGCCTGCTCAGCAGAACATGCTTTATTTTTGAGTAAGATGCTATCAGCTCTTTGGTTTCTTCTTCTGTAAATATCTGCCTCTCCCTTCCCTGCCAAGGCTTTCACATCCCTGTTGATGCCAGCCTTGGTGAGGAAGCAGTTGCCTTACCTATCCATGTGATGGGTCTAATTTGGACTAGTGTGAGCAAGCTGGTTTCAGCATCCTTCAACACTTAAGGTCAGCCCCCCTGCCACTCAGTCCATCACAGATAGATTGCAAGTAAGGCAAAATCCAAGCTGTTTTACTCCGGCTTAGGTAGAGCATCCTGCTACATGGAGGAAGTGTCCATTGGTTACTGAAATGTCACTGAAAATGTGGCATTTAACCTCTGACAGAGGTTAGCTCTGCTAGTAAATGGGTTTGACTTTTTAATGTCTCTGGGTGGAGGGGAGGCTTGCAGGTGTTGGTTCAAGGGCTTTGCAGACTGTACTGTTTCTCCAGCAAAGCTGGAAATGCACAGCTCAGTGCTGATGAATGTCCATTATTCCCTCTGAAATGCCCTGTCTTCATCTCTGATCCTGGGCTGAAGTGTCCTTATGTTAAAATTGCAAGATCTCTAACTAAGTGAGATAGCCAGCAAATAGGTAAAGAGGACTTTTCTCCCAAAATACTTTCAGTAGTGTAGATGCCCAGCTTAAGGACAGCTGCTAAATTGTCTTCTTCACAGACCTCTGAGAACAGATGTGCTTGACCTGGGGGGAGAAAAATAGCTAAGGGATGCCAGAGAAACAGCAGTAGTCTCACCTTGTCACCCAGGACAACTTCTGAGGAGTAACTGGAGTGAAAACAGGTGACTTAACCCGCTGCCTTTGCAGCTCCATGGCTGACAGTCTGATACAGGAGGCATCGGGTGTGCTCTGGGCTCTCTGATGAGAAATGGAGGCTGTTCTTGCTTGCTTAGTGACACTTCCTAGTGGTAAGAGGTGGATGAGACCAGCAGGAAGCCTTCAGCGTCTCCAAAGCCTGAAATCCAACCCACATTTCCAGCAGACAGCCAGGGAATTGGTGGGCCAGTCAGTGCCCCAACACTCCGTTGTCTGTTCCTTTAATCCCGTATGGAGAACAAACCAAGATCTCTAAACGCCATGCCATCCTGATGGAGCTTTGAGTCAGATCCTTGGGCAGTTTAAGGGGCTGATCTGCTGAGCAAGGGGCTGCATGCAGGGCTGCTTTGTCCATGATTCCGCCAGCACTGACGGTCCTGCTCTCCGTGTGTTTCCCCCGGCAGAGTTCGGCGTGTACTGCAGCCACTGCCGCAGCGAGGTGCGCGGCACCCAGTGCGCCATCTGCAAGGGCTTCACCTTCCAGTGCGCCATCTGCCACGTGGCCGTGCGGGGCTCCTCCAACTTCTGCCTGACGTGCGGGCACGGAGGCCACACCAGCCACATGATGGAGTGGTTTCGCACCCAGGAGGTCTGTCCCACGGGCTGTGGGTGCCACTGCCTGCTCGAGAGCACCTTCTGAGCAGTGGGGGACAGCAGGGCACCCGGCAACTGGTTGGGTATTTAATTCCCAAGCCGCGTTGAGTCAGCTCTGCTCCACTCTGTCTGGAGGAGATCGCCACCAAGGAGCTGAAGCAGGATGTCCTGGTAATGTGCTGTGGTGATGTTTACAAGTGCTTCCATTACTCCTGCACTTCCCAGGTTGCTTTCAGACCAAGGTGACCAAATTCCCTGTGTCCATTGCTGGCAATGGGTGCCAGACCAGAAAAATTGCTCTCTCCTGCAGAAGTTTGTGGGAATATTGGTTAGTTTGGGATGAAGAGGTGTTTGAAAGCTCTCCTGGAAAGGGCCTACCTGGCAGAGCCAAACCCGCTCCAGCAATGTACAGTCTTTTCCAGGTGCCTCTTTACATGAGCTTATACTGAGCAAAACAGTTGTTTTACACAGTTAAGGCAGAAATAATTCTCAAGCAACAGTAAGCTCTAAAGGTGAGTTGTAAATGATGCTTGAAGAGGAAATAGTCCATGGAACTGTGCTCAGAGTTTCTTTGGAAGCACCGGGGTCCTCACTTTGAATGGCTGTTTACATAGTTTAGATTTCCCTGTAAAGCAAGAGAAGGAAATGGCATTTTTCAGGATTACTTTCTTTACAGTAGCATTCTGCTCACTGCAAAGTACCTGTGGCTGGCATGAGAAGCTTAGCCAGGCACCCAAGGTCCCTGGGATTAGTTGCTTCCAGTAGTTTTAGTACTGTTAGGCTTTAAAGTGTCTCCATCTCCTGCTCTGACCAGGTGATAAAATGCACTTTAACTTGTCCCTGTCTTGTTGGTGACACTTCCTGGTGACTGGGAAAGGCATCTGCCTTTTGAGTTTGGGATCCACACTATCTCTCCATAGATGTGGTATTTTGGAAAGCCTTTGCTCCCTCAACTGAGAAAAACACAAAGAGGACATTTCTTCCATACAGCTCCTTTTGGCTGTTGTCTCCAAGCTCTATGGGGAAAATTATGGGTAATTTGAGATTTGCTGTTGTTGGAGTGATGAGGCTCTTGAACAGCAGTGTCTAGGGGAAAAGGGGGTTTAGAAGAATGGTGGAATCCATGGAGGCAAAAGGTTTATGACTTTTCTTTCTGTGAAGCATCAACTGGAGAATGTACTGATGGATCTATGTTTTTGGGGCTGTGCCTGCTGGGCACTCCCAGTGCCAGGATGCTGCTGTGCAGTGTGTGCACAGCTGGAGCGTGCAGCCAGGGCTGGCCCTCTCCAGGGCTGGCTTCAGCCTGAGCTTTGGATTTGGGTGAATGTATGGTCAGGGATGAGCCAGCTGGAGCTACTCCCACCTGTACCAGCATTGATCCCTTCTCCCACGCTTGCCTGCTGAGTGGGGCCACGTGCCATGCCCCCTCCCAACCCCTGTGCTAGCTCAGGCTATGGGATCCTGCTATGGAATAAACAGATGATGTATCTTAAACAATTAAAACATTAAAATTATTTTTTTAAGTGCTGTTCTGATAGGATTTGCTGTTGTTCTGCTGGTTCTCCCTCAGCCCGCAGCAGCTCTCCCTCCTGGTGAGTGGTGAGTGTTGCACCCACGGCCCTCTCCTTGCACCCCAAAGCAGGGGGCTCGGTGCTAGCAGAGTCCTGCAATAGCTGTGGGGCTGCTGGGTCCCCCAGCCCTGGCTGGGACCATGTGCTGGCAGCCTGGGAACAGGCTGGGAACTGCCCACAGTCATGAGGCTCCTCCTGGGAAAGCGAAGCTGAGCAGCGTCTGAGCTGCCGGCAAACCCAAGTCCACATCCTGCAGTTTGGGGAGGCCCTGGGCAGCATCTGCCCCCCAGGAAAGCAGGAGGGTGCAGCGGGGTCCTGCCCGGCACCGCGGCAGCCCCAGGGCCAGGGCGCTCCTTGCCAGGAGCTGCAGGGAGAGGGCTCCCGCCCTCCGCCTTCCTGAGTGACAGCCATTCAGCTTGGAAGTATTTTCATTTCCATGCTTGAGTGCTCCTGTAGCTTGGAGAGGAAAGCAGATTTGTTATTTAAAGGTGACGGACCGACAAATCGTGGTATTTAGTGTGTTATTACAGTCCATTACGGTCCATCTCCATAGTTAGTGAATGCCCCTGAGGTGGAGCAGGGCCGGCACTTCAGAGGAAAGCGGTAAAGCCCTTGCCGTGGCTGTTTGTGCAGCCCTGCACAGGTAGGTGGAATTTCTTCACGGATGCTGCCAGCATTTCTCTCACACCCTGCAGCATGTCTGGTGGTTCTTTTGAGAGCAGCCTCACTCCATGCAGAGGTGACTATTGCAAGGAAACGCAAATGGCTGTTTCCCTCCTTCCTGGAGCTGGTTGGAGAGAGAAACGTTGTTGCTTTTGCTGTGCGGGGCGGCAACAAATGGTCAGAAATGGGGTGCGGTGGTGCCACACCAGCCCCTTCTTCTGTGCTGCCCACCCCTGACCCCTGCAGGTCCCAGCACCTACCTGCTCTTTGGAATAAGTTGTGAAGTGCAAAAAGCTCCCCAGTGTGGCCAAATCTTGCTCTGAATTGCAGGCTTTAGAGAAGGGAGAGCAGGCAGGCCCTGCTCAGGCAGTGAGTCTGGGCCAGAGTGTGTGCCATGGTCAAACCAGGTGAGTTGGATAGAGCTGATGCACAGTGCTCAGAAGCGTGGTCAGTCATGCTGCAGGGCAGGGGGTGACCCATCCATGGTTTCTGCTGGAACAGGAGCAAGGGGGCATTGGATTAAGGCCGCTGTGCACGGGGCAGGAGCGAGCCCTTCGTGTGCCACGTGGTAGGAATGTCAAACCACTTCCCTCAGGGCATCGCTGGTGCCATGGATTTGCCAGGCTGGACACTGCCACAGAGAGGAGCTCCATCCCAGGCCACCTCCATCCAGAGAGCCCAGCCAGCAGCGCTCTGCAGAGATGCCCAAGCACCCCACACCTGCTCTGGCACCCTTCCCAGGCCAGTGCAGAGGAGGATGCCGAGGGCAGAAGACCTTAGGTCCGACCCTGAACAGCTGCTTGCCAAAACTTGCTCCAGCTGCCTGCAACATGCATCCCAAGGGCTGTTACCTGTGTACCCGTGCTAGCTTTCCCAAGGACGGGGCTGGAAGAGGGAGAGAGCTCCCACGACAACCCACGCTGTGCCCTCAAGGCCACTGTCAGTATTTTAAACCCTATTTGTTTTCCTACCGAGGGTGTAACAAGTGTGGTGTGTCTTCCCTATCCCCACTGAGGCTTTCCATGTGTGGAGAAGGAAGTTTAATCCCTGATGATCGAGTTTGGCAGAGAAACAAGGAGTGTTTAGCAGAGAGGGCAAACCTTTCCCCATGGATGCAATACCAAGCCGAGTCTGTATCGGCCTCCTCCTCCTTGGCGGCCACAGCTCCATTATCCCAGCATCAGCCCCTCCAGCACTGCAGGGCCTGATCCTGTCCCAAGCCCAGCAGCACATTCCTGCTGTCTCCTGTGTGCCAGCCCCAGCGTCTGTCCGTCTGTCTGGTGGGGAAACCAGTTCAGGAACTGATGAGCCGAAGCCACTTGGCTGCTCTCATTTCAGCAGCTGATTACACTCCCTGATCCTGCTTGTCTTGGGGCTAGTACAGTGCAGGGACAGGGATGGGGACAGCAGAAGGGACAGGCCATTGGCACAGCCCTCTGCTGCCAGTTTGGTGCTGTCATGCTGGTGTCTGCTGTAGAGTTCAGTCCCAGTCCCATCCCTCTCCCAGTGCCACCAGTGCTCAGGGCATCCCTGCTCTGCAGGTGACAGGGTCCCCCTGCTGCCTCATTCTCACTGCAGAGCTGGGGGTCAGCTCACCCACTGTGGGGACACCCCTGTGCCTTGCATGTGGGGACAGAGTCCCACCAGAGCACCCAGGAGGTAACAAGAGCTCACAAGAGCCTGGCTGATATCCCTGAGCCCTGCTCTGGGGCTTGAGTACCACATTCCCTGCATGCCTGGGAGAGGATGGCAGCCTCTCAGGTCACCCAGCAGCTTTGTGGGCTGGCAAAGGCTGGACACATCTCTGCGGTGAGCTGTGATTACAGAGGGTGGCCCTTGTACCCAAGGCATGGCCCTTGGCCCCAAAACCTAAGGTAAGGCTGGACTGGACGGGCAAGACTAGCTGGTGGGGACTGTGTGGTGGGGTCACAGCCAGGTGTCCCCTCCATCTCCCTCAGCACCCCACAAAGGGATAGTTTGCACCTGAGCATGCTTGGGGTCTGGGGTCCCTGGTTTGGCATTGGGTACAGTGGCCTCCAGCTGAGAGCCCCAACTCAGTCAGATCTGCCTCTGTCCCCCACCTTGCACTCAGGCTCATCAAAAAAACCCTTAATGTCCACCCAGAAGCCACCCTAATGCCCCAGAAGGCTGCCCCAGATTGAGCTCACCCACCTCAGCCAAGACCACCTTGGCCATTGAGGGTATTGGGGAACCCCCTTGGGAGAGTGTCCCACTCCAGCACCTCATTTGGGGTCTCCCAGCAACCTCTCAGGACTCCACTGGCCCTCCCAGCCCCCAAAGAATGATTTTATCCACCACCCCAAAGACCCCTCCAAGGGACCCCCCATGTACCCGAGGTGCCCTGCAGCAGCCCGAGCCAGGAGCATGCCCACCCTTAACTCTTCTCCTCCTAACAGGGTGCAAAATCAATCTACCCACCCAAAAAAGGACTTTTTCCCTGAGCAAGTGGCAGGGCCATGCCGGGAGCTGGGTGGGAAGGTGGAACCGATGCCGACTGCCACAGCAGGTTTTGCATCCACCTTGATTAAAGACCTCAGTGAATGCCTGGCCAGTGCCCCACAGCACCCCAAAGCCGGGGGGGTGAGGTGGTGTGATGACCCACCTTTACAGGTGGGGCTGGGGGGCTCCTCATTCCTGGGATGGCAAACCCCACCTTAATCACTGGTTGCAGCCCAGTGTGGCCAGCAATGCCAAAATTTGCTGGCACGTGGCCGGCCCCTGTGGTCCAGGGTGTCACCCCAAAGAACACCCCCCACCTTAAGTGGGAAAGCTTCCCCAAAAATGCATGGGAAATTCCTTTCTTGCCATTTTTTGTGAATTATTTGCCTGTGATTGTTCGGGCTGTTTGGGGCTGCCTCCTGCCTCCCAGCTAATTGCAAACTTAATTAAATACTGAAATATATCTGCAAACAGCTGTGGAGGAGATGTGGTGCCTGGCAGCAAGTGACACTGGGGTGGGTTGGCCTCTGGGTGACCCCAGGAAGGGCCCTGCTCTCACAGGGTGCTCTGAGCCACGACTGGGGTTCTCCCTGCCTTGGCCACCGACGACCTAGGAGGGGCCTTGATATCTTGGGAAAGGTGATTCCCACAGGGGTGCCCTATAACCCCCAGCCTCCACCCCGGGATGCCCCCACATCTCATCCCTGCTCCAGGGATGCCCATACTCCCACCATGGGGTACCCCAGTGCCCCTCCGTAACCATCCAAGGCTGCCCAGACCCCCTATTCCCCCACCCTGAGCATACCCATGTTCCCCCGGGGGACACACTCCCCTCCCCTGGAGACGCCCCATTTCCCCATTCGCCCTGTGGGTGCCCTGTGCCCCCCTCTCCCCGTTCGGCCTCTCTATGGATGCCTCATTCCCACCTTCCCGGCGCAGGGTACCTGCGGTGGGGCGGAGCCTGCCCACCCCAGCCGTGCCCCCCCGTCCGTGGCCGCCCAATGGGCTGTGGCGGGGTGTGCTCCGAGGGCGCGGTCTGGCTGTATATGCATGTATGCAGATGAGCAGGTGCGGGAGAGCGCGGCGGCGGGACGGGACGGGACGGGAGTGGACTTGGACGGGGACCGGGACGGGGACCGGCGGCGGGGCCATGGCCACGGCGGGGCCGCGGTCCTTCAGCGCCGCCGAGGTGCGGGCGCGCTGCGCGCAGGGCGCCTGCCTGGTCTCCTGCCACCGCCGCCTCTACGACCTGAGCAGCTTCGTGCGGCTGCACCCGGGCGGGGAGCAGCTGCTGCGCCGCCGGGCCGGCACCGACGTGAGCGCGGCGCTGGACGGGCCGCCCCACCGGCACTCGGCGAACGCCCGCCGCTGGCTGGAGCAGTACTACGTGGGGGACATCGAACCCGGCGACGAGCAGGTACCGCCGCGGGCCGAACCGACACCGGTGTGGGCACGGGCTCTAGGAGGACCCGGGGAGGGCATATACAGATGGCAGTCTCTGTGGGGTACCCCAGGTGCCGGGTCCAGGGTGAACAAGGGCTGTGGGATATCCCAGGTGCTAATCCGGGATGTGCAGAGTCTCTATAGGGTGTCCCAGGTCGTGATCCAGGATGTGCAGGGTCTCTCTAAGACACCCCGGGTCCCAGGGCCGGCATGTACAGCGTTTCCATAGGGTGCCCTACGTCCCGAGACTGGGATGTACAGAGATTGTAGGGCGCCCTAGGTCCTGGGTCGAGTTTTGGTAGGGTGCTTCAGGTCTGTGCTCTCTGGGATCTGTACAGTGCAGGGTCTACAGAACATCCCAAGTCCAGAGTGCACGGAGTCTAAGCTGTGCAGGGTCTGTAGGGCACCCTGGATCCAAACTGTGCAGGGTCTGAGCCGTCACACAGGGTCTGTAATGCACTCCAAGTCCAGGCTTCTCAGGGTCCAAGCTGTTCAGGACATGCAGAGGCTGGATAGGCTTTGGGGTGTACATGGCAGGAAGTTTCTGGGATGCATGTAGCGTATAAGGTGTTTAGTGCAGCCGGATCTGTCTGAGCTGTACGGGACATGGTGTGTGTTGGATCTGAGCAGGACAGGACTCCTAGGATCAGGCTCTGTAGGGTCTGGGATCTACAGGGCATGAGGGGCGAAGGGGAGAGAGGGTGTTTGAGGCTCCTGGTATCTTGTCTGGGTGGTGCCTGAGGTGTGCAGGGGACCCTGAGGCCCATAGGGTGCCAAGGGCACAGAGCCTGGTACCTATGTGGAGGGTCCCACTCCACGGCCACATCCCACCCTGGTCATGCTAGGAAGCAGGGCTGATGGGTGGCTCTGGGGTGCCAGTGTGGCATGGAGGTGTTGGGGTCTTTGGAGGGATGCAGGAGACGGAGCTCAGTGTCAGTTTTAGGAGGACTGCATGGCACGGGGTGGGCAATGCAGCAGGACATCTTTCCTGGCACTGTTAGTACTCAATCGGGGACGGAGGTGCTGGGTACTGGTTTGCCAGTGGTGAGCAGCCACGGCTGGTGAGAGGAGCCCAGCCATCGCCGACTGCCTGGTGTGAGGCATGGCTGTCCGTGACACCCCCACTGTGCCAACTCTGTGCTGTCCAGGCGGAAGGGAAAGTTTCCTGGGGAAGTTCCGCTGCCTCTGGGTGTCACTGGGCACTGCTACCCAATTACCAGCCCTCACCAGCACGCCGTGGGCAGGATGCTGAGCAGCGGGGCCAGCCCAGCCCCCTTCAGCAGCCCAGCAGTGGCGTTCCCCGGTGTGCATCCCAGCGAGGTCGGTGACCGGCCGGTCCCTCTTTCTCGTTGTTTGCTCTCGCTGGGTGTCCTCCCCAGGGCGCAGCCTCAGCCCCAGCGCCACAGACAGGGCTTTGTTTCAGCCTCGCTGCAATGCCTGCGTTTTTCCCGGCTGGATCCCGGCGATGGCACCTCCTCTGTTGGGACACTCGCTGAGCCCCCGCCTCCTTGCAGGCGTGACGAGCCCAACGGGTTGGGGCGAAGGAAGGTACCGGACGAACGGGTTCCTGCGCCGCAGCCCGCGCCGAGGGGAGCTGCCACCATCCCAATGCAAATACCTGGCGTGATAACGCCAGGGCGCAGGGAGATCAGACGCTGCCTGGTGCCAGATAAACCATCCCAGGCTGTAACACTCTGGGAAGGGATTAGAGCTGCCTGCTGCATGGTGAGACCGTGTCCGGCATGCACTGATGCGTGAGCTGCTCTGCCCTACTCGCCATCCCCAAAAATCCTCTCTAGGGAGAGGTGATGCTCTTGGTGGTGCTTGGGTTTGTGCTTTGGGTTCTTTGGGGCAGGTGTACCCCAAACAGCTCTTTGAATGAAGCATTACATTGCCCCAGTCTGGTTCCAGATCCCCACAGTTTTGCCAGGGCCTCTCCTCACCAGCTGGAAGTCCCAGGGCAGCGTCATCCTGTGCTCAGGGATTCAGGACGCTGTGGTCCCACAGGCATCCAGCATCCTCCCCTGCTTCCCCCAGGGATTTCCAGGATTTTGGAAAAGGGGAAAAATGTGTTAATGCAGGGGAGAGAAAGAAGATAAGATCCAGCCTTCATTCCACTGGTGTCTCCATGGCCCTTCCTGTGGCTCTCTCCTTCAGCCACAGGTCCCTTTTCTGCATCACCCAAACCCATTTGGCTAAGGACAAATTAACCCCCAAACATTTTATCTATGCAAGCAGGACATATAGGGGAGATCAAAGCAAGTACCAATAATTACCTAAACTAGACAGTGGATTTTAACAGTCTCGCTAGAAGGGAACTGGATCATCTAATTACCCCTCCAGTTTAAGCAATGAGAGACTTTCATCACAGCCTCTTTGGGGTGCATGACATGGCTGTGAGTCATGGTAAATCCTCCAGCCTTCTCAGGTTTAGTGTCCTCCTCTTCCTCTTGCCTGTATTGCTGCACGTCAGGCTCACCCTGGCTCTCCGTCCCAGGCTGAGTACACTTGGATGTAGGCGGGACACCTGGGGCACCTCTTTGGGGGTGATGTAACAAGAAGTGACTTTTTATATTGCTACCATGACTAGGAGGAGTTAAATTCACCTCCTCTTAATAGTCCTGCTGCACCCAGTGTTTAACGGGCTAAAACACAGCCTCATGGGTCTCTGCCAGCCACTGCCCACGGACCATGATACTGGTGGGATGATGATGCTGGAATGGTGCCACCACAAGCAAGGGCCTTGCTTGGGCTCTCTGCATGTCCTGGGGTGTCCTCATGCTACATGCCTGTACCTGCACTGCCAACAGAGCTTGTCCCATGTGGACACCAGCAAATTGAGCCTCTGAGGAGCTCAGTGAAGGTGCTGGGGGCTCTGGAGCAATGCAGAGGTATGGTGGGATTTCTCTGGGGTTTGACTCACTGGGCAAAGGGGTGGAAAAAATCCTGGGTCCAGGCTTTTGGCAGAGCAGCTGTCTGCAGGCAGCATTGCCCTGTCGGGGCCAGAGGGAGGTTTCCAGCTTCTCTGCCTGTGTCCCAGGAACACTGAGCCCTGTGCTGGACCACCCCTTCTGTCTGTGTCTGCTCACATCACAGTTGGATTTTGTCCTTTTAATGCCTCGAGTCCCGATGCAGGACAGCACTGCAGTGGCACAACCAGTGCTCTCCAGGTGGTGCAGGACCAGTGCCGAGCACCCCACACAGGGCAGCCAGATGCTCGCAGGTGGATGCTGGGTCACCCAGTCACTGGATCATGCCATGCCCTGGGTTTTGGCCCCGTTGTCTACCAGCAGGAGAGCCGGCACCTTGCCGGGACTGCCACTCACAGTCACAGCACCTCGTAGGCGTTAACTTTCCTTCCCTTACATCAGGCCCCTTGTTCATCTTCCCTGGCAGGACCTGTTATCCTGGGGACAACTCATATGCATCTTCACCACCCACAGGTGACAGCAGAGCCCAGCTCAGCACAGCCCTTCAGCCTCCTTCCAACCCACCTCCTGTTTGGAGGAGAAAGGGCAGAAGCCCCAGCACTGCTCTGGGTGCCATGGGGCTTGATCCCAGCAGGGCCCCTGCATGCTTGGAGCAGGCAGGAACAGGCCACCCTTTGGGGAGCCAGTTGTGACATGCCAGCGTGGTTTGCATCCTTGTTGCACCACAGCTCCTGGTCCTTTCAGTGCCAGCCCCAGGGTGAGCAACAGGAGAGCCTTTCTCCTTCTTCCCAGCTGAGGAAGAGGAGAAGGAGGAGGAGATGACTCCTGTGCTGAGAGAGAGCTGCCATAGCACACAGGGCAGTGGCATCTCACTGATGCCACCCAGCCCAGGTGCTAGTGGTGAGGTGGGATGTGAGCACCCCAGTGCATGTCCCTGACCTGCGAGGACCGGGAAGCCTCCAGCCATGACATGGTGCTCAGGCATCCATGGGCAGGGGAACTGGAGGTGTGTGAACATTTCGGAAAAGGGAGGAGAGGTGCCAGGCATTGCGTCAGCCCAGCTTTCTTAAGCATCCTTCCTGCTGCTGGCTAGGTTGTGGTGCAAGCGTGAAGGTGGAGAGCACCAGCCCATTTCTCAGGGCATGGATAAGCCGTTTCACTCTCTTAAAGCCAAATTTTTTTTTCAAAGCACCTGCAGGGCAGAGGCAAAACCATAAATTCACCATGCTTTGCTGGATTTTAAGCCATCCCACCTGCCCTAGAATTTTGTAATATCTGGCTGAAAGACAGAGTGTGCAATGCAGAAAATAGCAGTGGGAATCCTCACAGACAGGTGTGGTGGTACACGGCATCAGCTCCTAGCAGTGGCCTGTGTGCAGTAAAATTGATACCAGTGGGATTCCAGCTTGGAAACACTGGCTGGAAACATCCCCTGTCCTTCCCTGCCCGCTGCCCCACGCAAGGGGCTGCCTCAGAGCTGGGTAATGCAGTTCCTGTACCAGCAGAATGAGCCTTGAAATCCGGCTAGCCCAGGAAACGGGGTGGGAGCACAGCTTGCAAGGAGTGCCTGCTGTCAGCAAACAGTGCCCGAGCCCTGCCTCGGCGTCCCCAACAAGGCACAGAGTAAAGTCCTGATGTCCTGGCAAGGTGACGCTCGTTCTCCTGCATCCCAGGCCCTCCTGCAGCTGCCAGGGCAGTATTCCCATCAACAGGGTGGCAGTGCAGCCCTCTCGTAGCAGTGGGGAGAGCATCCATTGAGGAGTTGGGAGAAAACCCTTCCTCTCTGGAAGCGGCACAGCTGGAAGCCCCGTCGGGCACGGCTGTGCTGTGGCTGCCGGGCCACGCCGTACCCTGCTCCGGGTTAATGGGTAACTCAGGGTGACAAAGCGGCAGAAAAGGCATGTTTGGCACGTCCTGCACGGGGAGCCGGCACTGCTGCCGGGGGGCACGGCTGGCTTGGGGTTTGCATGGGCACGCTGCAACCTCACCGAGCCCCCCACCAGCGGCACAGCCGGCGCCGGAGCTGGCACAGCCACGGGAAGGAGGCTGGTGCTGGCAGCTGGCAATGTGTTCGCTTCCAAGCATCAGACAAGGCAGGTTTCTCCTGTTTCTCAGCCCGCCCTGGCAGTGGGACTGCAGCTGGGTCTTCATCCTGCCACCACTGCACCAGTCCCCTGTGCCTCAGTGTGCTCTCCTGAGCCACAGCCAAACCCCACTCCCCATATTCCATAGCCCATGGCAAAGGCACCCAGCCCAATGTCACCCTGTGAAGGACGCTTTGCCTTTTTCCCTGGACAAGGTCCCTCCTTCTGTGTTTTTCCTTGTGTCCACAGCCAGGGTGGTGGCACCAGCTGTGCCACAGTCCCCAGGTCTGCCAGCCCAGCTTTCTCAGGGACCGAAAAGCCAAGCTGGGCTTTTGCTGGAGATCAGTGGGTTGGGAGGAGGGAGCACTAACCCAGCAATGGCCCTGGCTTTGCTGGCAGCAGCAAGGTGACCCCTGCTATGGCACTGCCCGTTTGCAGGGAGAAATGCTGGCCCAGGGCCCAGAGTTTCTGCATTGCCACCCTGAAGCACCCATGCTGTCCCAGCAGCTGGCAGGGTATTCCAAACACTGGGCTCGGCAGAGGTTTCCAAAGAGCCCCGAGCCTGCGATGCTCAGTGCACAGTCCGAAGGGCAGCACAGCTCACTGACAGCTGCTTCCCTCAGGAACCTGCTCTGCAGGAACTGACTGACTTAAATTCACTAGAATTTTTCCCATATTTATTTAGAAGGCAGGAGCTCACTCTGGCCATACTCCTGCGTGCTACAGCCATCACCATCCCAGCTGAATCTGCCACTGAAGCTTCACCACAGGGTTTTTCTTCTCTTTTCAGAGCCTCTCTGAAACAGTGGATGAGAAGGAGGTGGCTGCTGCAGCCCAGACTCCAGAGCAGACAGATCTCTGCTACAAAACAGTGAATGTGGAGAAGGTAAGAGCCCTGGTGTTTCTCCAGCACACTGTTTGCTGGAGTGCTCCTGGGAAACACCAGGTCTCCTCTTCCCTGAATGAGTGCTGGATTTCTGCTGACCTCTTGGATGGGAGGAATGGTGTGAGGGAGTCGAACTGATTCAGCCACTTCTGCCCTTTCTCCTGGAGTGGATGGCATTGCTCATGCTTTATTGCACAGGCGTGGCCAGGCTGGGAGACTCCCATTGCAGCAGCATGGGAGAGATGGCTTTCTCTGACAGTAGCTGTGCCCTTCCAGAGGGAAATGTTGCCAAGCCACACCTTGCTTGCTCTTACTTCTTTCTTGCTTTATTTATTGCTTTATTTATTTTATTTTTTTCCCTTGCCTGAGCCTTTGTAATGAGCAGTAAGGGATTCCCCAGCCTGGGCAGGGTGATCCCTCTGTGTGCAGGGTGCTTCCTGCCCTGCCAGCTCCTTTCCAAGCATGCCACAACAGTGGGAGTTTGTCCCCAAGGTGCCTATGGCTGTCCCTGCCCTCCATAACATCATCTGATCACCACAGCTTGCATGGTCCCAGCTGGTTGGTGAGCGTGCTTTTATCTTGTAGAAAGTTGGGGGTTTTTTAGAGCAGAACATCTTTCACTCCCCCCCTGCCCCGATTAATATTTTATCACTGAGCACCTTTAAAAGAAAATGTGCCGTTTCAAAGTGACCTTTTTGCTTTAACTTTTCCCCAACCTCCCCAGTGGACAATGGTTCTGTTCCCATCCCATATACCAGCTGGGGTTGTTTCCCCTCCTGTGTGATCCTGTTCATCCCTGCCTGCAGCAGAGCCCCCAGAATGCCCACAGCCACCCTGGCTCCTTGCCCTGAGATGCCCCAACTGAGCCATCCCCACCACTGGCAGCACAATCCCAGGTGCCAGATTGCTGTGCCAGTGGTGTGTGGCACAAGCGGCCCAAGGAGAGCTGCCAGGCCTGGGGCTCAGCTGGGCAAGCGTGGTTTCAGTCCTGGTGCAGAGGTGGAACCAAGAACCCACCTTGTCTGGCCAGGCCAGGAGAAGATGTGTCCGGGGATGGTGAGCAGTGGCACAGGTGGTGCTGCCATTTGTGGCTCCCTATTCTCATGCCCTGCCAACAGGTCCCTGTGCCTGCACAGGTCCTTTACTCTTGCACCTGAGTTCAGCCATGCACAGCAGCAGTGCTGGAGTCTGTGCTCCCACCCTGTATCTCTGCTCTCCATCCCTTCCCACTTTGCTCCTCACTGGGGTGCCCAAACAGCTGTGGTCACACCATGTGTCCTCTGCACAAGGAGAAACGTCCTTGGCTGGGGCAGCGCCGTGGGGATGGGATCCACATGCTCCCAGAGGTGTTCTGCTGGGAAATATCACTGCTCACTATCTAATCTTGGCAGCTTGAGAGGCAAAGAGCCTCAGTTATCAGGGCCTGATGCTGAGCCAGGTCTGGGTACAGCCTCCTTCACCTTGATAAGCTGGCAGGTACCCGGTGGCACAGGGGTGAGCTAAGCCCCATGTTCGTGGGTAAATGAAGCTGGTGTGTGTCTGGCCCCTTGTCTGCCCCGTGCTGGTGTTTGTGGGGAGCTCAGGGCACCTTGGAACAAGAAGCAACTGCTCTTGGGGCATGGGAACGGGTTTGCAGCCCCAAATCCTGCAGCAGCCGCTCAGCTTTGTGCCTGGTACCGGGATGGTTTGTGGGTTCCACAGCACTCCAACCACTCTCTACTCCCTCAGGACCTGGTGGACTGGCAGAAGCCCTTGCTGTGGCAGGTGGGCTACTTAGGGGAGAAGTATGACGAGTGGGTGCACCAGCCTGTGGATCGGCCCATCCGCCTCTTCCACTCAGATTTCCTCGAGTTCCTCTCCAAGACAGCATGGTGAGCTCCCAGGGTCTGCACTGTGCCCTGGATGGTGCCTCCCCAGGGAGGGGGGAATGGCTCACCAGCCAGCAGGACAGTCCCTCTGACATCTCCTTCTGCCCCATAGGTACGTGGTGTTCATGGTGTGGACGCCCGTGGTGCTCTATCTCAGCTGGGTCAGCTACACCTCCCTTGCTCAGGGCAACACCAGGCTCTTCTCCTCCTTCACCACAGGTACGAGCAACAGCAAAGCCTTTGGGCTTCCCTTACTGACCCCACTCTGGGTCCAGGGGCAGGACAGCCCTGGGTGTGGGGGAGACCTGCGTCCCTTCCTCATCCCTCCTTCTGTACGTGTTCGCCACAAGGCACATGCAAGAGCAGCAGGTCAGCACCTCTCACTGTGGCCACCAGCGTGTCCCCTGCATGAAGCCACCGGTGCTTGCCCACCTCCATCCCCTTCTCTCACCACAAGATTTGTTCCCCCCAGGAGATCAATAGAGGCACAGAGCCCCCTGACCCGGGTTGCAGCTTGCTCCTCGCTGCCTCCCGTCCCCCCATCCCCAAAACCGAGTCCTGCTGGTGCTGGGGTGTGTTCCAATGGCCGCTGACGCCCACCCCGGGCCGCGGCTGAATGCCGGCGTGGCGGGCGAACAAACCCGGCTCTCAGCGCCGCCGGCGCCGCACAGTGCGGGGCTTGTTTGCCCGAAGCGCCTGTCCTTGAATCTCCCACTGTCTGCTCCCTGCTCCCCCGGGAATAACAAGCGTGGCCAGGGCAGGCTGTCTTCTTTGTTGTCTGTTTTTTTTTTTTTTTTTTTTTTTTGGTT
>VXAC01002322.1:153141-318689 GCA_013399225.1 Rhipidura dahli | reverse complement strand
CTGTAAATTAATGGGAATCAAAGGAAAATGTGGTTTGGAGCAATGCTTGGGCAGGTAGCTCCCTAGAGAAGCTCAGGGCAGGAGGTGGATGAGAGGAGGGAGGGAGGGAGGGAGGGAGGGAGGGAAGGAGAGCTGTGCATTACCCTGATGCCAGTGGGAGGATGGTGATGGATAAAAGCACCCACATGTCGCCTGCCCTGCTGACCACCGCACATCTCGTTGTGTAGAGTACTCCATCCCCGTCCACAAATACTACTTCCCCTTCATCTTCCTCCTGGGAATGATCCTGTGGTCCCTGCTAGAGTACCTCATCCATCGCTTTGTCTTCCACATGAAGCCACCTGCTAGTAACTATTATCTCATCACCCTGCATTTCTTGCTGCATGGGCAGCATCACAAGGTGAGTTGCAGCTCCCGCCTGCGCTGGCGCCTGCCGGGCCGTGGGAATGGTGGCCTTTGCCCCACTGGAGCCTGTTAGTGTGTGGCCTTTGGCCAGGCAGAGCCTGTCTGTGCCTGTTCAGTGTGACTGGTGGTATCCCAAGTGAGGCACTTACCCAATACCAGCAAGGGCTGCAAAATGGCCTTGGAGGAGCTGGAGTTAAATTTGCAAGCTCTGTGGTTGGGCAAGGGGAAGACCAAAAGAGCCAGAGGCTCCCTCTAGCTTCACTGGAGGAAACGGCCCTGTGGAACTTGGCACTTGCCAGCTAAAGCCACCACCTGCCTGGCCACCTTGGCGTGCATGGAGGCTGCTCTCGCCACCGGGTACAACTCTGGAGAGGGTTTTTGGTGTCGGCTTCTCCCAGATGGGTTTCCCCAAAGCTCGGCAGGGACGTGCTGGGGGAGGTCGGGTGAGCTAGGAGCTGCCTGTCCCACCGTCCCTCTCTGCTTCCAGTCTCCCTTCGACAGCTCCCGCCTGGTCTTCCCTCCTGTGCCAGCCTCGCTGGTGATCGGCTTCTTCTATGGTGTCCTGCGGCTCCTGCTGCCCGAGGTGCTGGGGCTCTCGGTGTTCGTCGGGGGGCTCTGTGGCTACGTCATCTACGACATGATGCACTATTACCTCCACTATGGCTCCCCCAAAAAGGGCACCTACCTGTATGGCCTGAAGGCTTATCACGTCAAGCACCACTTTGAACACCAAAAATCAGGTAGTGCCATGTTTCCTGTGCTGGGGCAGGGGCAAGGGCTGTCAAAGTCCAGTCTGCTGGGATTTGGGATGGAGAAAGGCAAATACTGCCCTGCTGGGGAAGCAGCATGTGAGGTGCTGTAGCCCGTGGGGAACACTTCCCAGCCCCCAGATTGAGGATGGGGAGCCAGAGCAGCGCAGGGGTGCAGGCAGCAGCCCGCCTCACTGGTGGGTATCAGTGCAGCCTGGGGATGTCAGGGCAGAGGCCAAATCCCCACAGTGCTGGGATGTGGATGCCTGTCCCTGCCCAGGGCAGCATCTCTTCCTGCTGGGAGGCGTTGACGGGTGTAAGGTGAGGCCCTGGGCTTCCCCAGATCCGCCCCACACCTTCCCTAGCCCAGTGCTTGCTCAACCTGCCCTTTGCCCGGTTTCCTAGGAGAAAGTGCCCCATCCAGATAAGCTATCATCCATGGGGCTTGTTGGCATGGCCCAGCCGGCTCCTGCTCCCTCTGCTCTTCCTCCTTGCCCTCACTTTGCCTTCCTCCCTTCCCAAAATGTGGACACTCCTCCCTCACCAATTAACACAGAGCCCTTGCACCTCAGTGATGGTGGTGCTGTGGGCTGAACGCTCTCTTCCCTGCCCACAGGTTTTGGCATCAGCACACGCTTCTGGGATTATCCTTTCCAGACACTCATCCCTGAGGAGACCTTCAAGAAAGAGGACTGACAGCCCCAGCTCAGTGCTCAGCTGCCGGCTCAGTACCCTCTGGACTGGGGCTGGTGTCCCTCCCCAGCCCCCAGCAAGGCCAGCTGGTCCCTGCCCCCTTCCTGGGGGCTGTGCCACAGCAGTGACTCCAAAGTGGAGCATCCCTGTGGAGTGCTGTGGTCCAGCTGTGGCACTGGCAAGGGGATGGGGGGCTGAGGATGGTGGTGAAAGGGGAGGAAGAAGCTGTGGGGTTCCCTGGTGGACTCCTGCCCCTACCTCGCTGCCCTCCCACTCCAGGCTATGGATGCACGGGCAGATCTGCTGCCTGAAAGATGAAGTGCCTGATGCTGCCCTCCCTCCTCTGCCCTGGAACCTTGCCAGAGCCCTTGTCCCTCCTGGGGTGCCCTCTCCCCAGGCCATCCAACATGCTGCAGTTAACCCTACAGCCTAACTCGTGCCAAGGGAATTCCCTGTCCTAGGTCCTTCTCCTGGCCCGATCTCAGCCCAGGGTTTTCTTGGCCTGCAGCCCTTTTGTGGTGGGTCCTGCAGGTCTGGATTGTGCCTTTTTCTAACCAGTGCACCCATATCTCTCTGCCAGATTCATCAAGTTCATGGTTTTCATAGACATTGGCTACTTGAAACTCAAACTCCAATGAAAAGAATTACTATGAGATGCCTTTTTTTGCTGATCCTGTGATTTTATTTTTTATTATTTTTTTCCCTAATGTTTACTGCAGGTATTTAAACGTTTGAAATACATTTATATGTAAAACTGTAGACACTACAATTGTAAATAAACTGTATATTTTGAAAAATAAAACTTTCTAAAAAGGCTCTGGCAAATGTATCCCCTGGGACTGCTGGCATGTTCTCCCACCCTTGGTGTGTGCCTTTCCAGGTGCTGATGGCCCTTGGAGCCACCGTTCCTGGCTCCCCTCATCAGCCATAGTGAGGTAGGAGCTTTGCAGTGGACATTCACAGCAAACCTGAGCGACGCTGAGGCTCTGGGTAAGCAGAAGCTGCCACTCACTTCTCTGAAGTTGGGCAATAGTGTTGCATGTGCCCCAGAGCTTCCCAAAATCAGCCTGGCCCTCTGACGAAGCAGTCTGCAAAATTTCCTGTGCTCCCAGTAGAGGTCAAGCGCTGTTTCCAGCACTGGTGCCCCCAGCCCACCTCCTTTGGTGCTGGGGGGTCTCAGGGCTCCGGGGTGGGGAGGGGAGCAGGGCTGTGCTCTGGAGGGTCTTGCTGCACATGCAGGAAGTTCAGCAGGGCACAGAGCCCTTGCTGTGAGTGTTCCAGTGCCCAGGGCAAGCNTTTTTTTTTTTTCTTTTTTTCTGGGTTCCCTATTTTTTTTGCAAGGTGCCACCCAGTGCCAGCTGTGCCCGGCTGTGGGGTGGGGAGCGCCTGCTGCACAGGCACCCCCTGCTCCTTGTGGCATTGGACACCTTGCTGCCAAGTTTTGTAGGGTTTTTTTCCTAAATATAAGCAGGTTTTGGGGGAATCCAAATTTTGCTAGGAAGGACACAGGGCTGGCAGCCAGCCCTGAAAGAAGGAGGTGGCTGAAAAATGTTCTGCGGNCCAAACTGGCTTCCTGAGGCAGCAAAAAGCTGACTGTTTCTGTAAATTAATGGGAATCAAAGGAAAATGTGGTTTGGAGCAATGCTTGGGCAGGTAGCTCCCTAGAGAAGCTCAGGGCAGGAGGTGGATGNACACCAACAGCACTGTTTTACTGTCACGAGTGCTGCCTGTGCAATTAAGGTCCCTCCTGCCTTGTTCTGGTGGGTGAAGCAGCTTTGTAAGGATGACGCAGTCCCTAGAGTGCACATCCAAGTCCCAGATNCTTCCCACAGCTGCCAGCACAGCAGAATGGGTTGTGGTGCTTTAAATAGCAGAAGCATCAATGTAGGAGGCACAACCTCCCCATCCCCTTTTCCCCACTTCACTTCCTGTGGGCAATTCCTTCTTCCATCAGGCAAAACCCAGCACAAGGGCATACAGCGCTTGGGGATACCCCAAGTAGCTTTCTGGGAAGTGGGAGCTGTGATGGCGTGGGAAGCTCCAGTGGGTTGCACAATATCCCTTCCGCTGAGGCGCCCTTTAAAGCCGTGCTCATCCTGCCGTGCCCCTCCAGCCTGCGGAGGCAGCCGAGGTCAGCGAAGCAGGGCCAGGTAACAGACGGTTTCTCTTGGCACGGAGACAAGATTCTTCCTTGGGGCTGTGCTGGAGAGAGCCTGAAGAGGACGGGAGAGCGGCTGCAACTGGATTCTGGGTGCGTTTCTGTCTTGTTTCCAGCCAGGAGAACCTGGCACCCCTCTCTTAGCACTGGCTGCATCAGAGTGGCTGCCGCTAATTTCCCTGCAGCCAGGGTGGTTTTCTGTCCTTGCTACCTGCATGTGGGCTGGGGAGCAGGCACCATCCCTGGGGGGATGCTGAGCACATAGAAAGAGCTTGATTTAAAATCTTAAGTGGGTAGAACAGAGCTATGGGGAGAAAATGTAGAGAAGCTGGAGATGCTGGAGCTGTGAAGAGGTGCAAGCCTTTATTAGATGGGTGATCACACAGACAGGCATTGGGTAGAAATGAAAATAGATCTTTACAGTCAAAGATAGTGGCTCTGCAGGCAGGACCCCAGCATGATGTGGGGCCGGAGCCAGGAATGCTGCCAGGGGATGCTCCTTGGGTCACTGATGTCCCTGCTCCTCTGGGTGGAAGCCCTCTGGGATGGCTCACACTAAATTAATGTACATAAATCGAGCCAAAACATCTGTTGCTAATGCAGAGAAAGATGTGCCACTACTGCTGCTGGTGATGTCTTTGGGTGTGCTTGCTCTGGTCTGCATGAGCAGCTGCAGTGCCAGGCAAAGCAGAGAAAGCAAAGCAGCTGGAGATGTGGGAGGCTGTGGGAGGATGCTGTGCCATATCAGGGTATTCCTTAGGGTGGAAGGCGTGGAAGAGCTGCATCCAGCTGATCTCCAAGCAGCGCCTAAGGCTTGCCTGCACCAGACACTGCCAGTCCACATCCCCAGTGGCCAAGCCTGTTGCTGCAAGCATGGACATTGTGGAGAGGGTCCTCTCCGTGGCCCAGGCCATCCATGCCCAATTCGAGCAGGTGAAGTGCTGTAAGCACCAGTGCCAGCGCCTCGTGGAGCGCATCCAGATCCTGCTGGAGCCCGTGAGGATCCTTAGGGCTCAGCCACGACAGCACATCTCCCACCATGAAGAGGAGCTGATGAAAAAACTGCTCAGGGCACTGGGGGAAGCAGAGAAACTGGTGATGAAATACAGCCAGACCAGCTGGATCCAGAAGTTCCTGCGAGCCCGAAGTGCTGGTGAGGAGTTTGTCTGGGTGAACGAAAGCCTGGAGGACATTGCCCAGGGCCTCTCGCTCCTGCTGCAGGCAGAGCAGAAGCAGGCTTTCCTGGAAGCTTTCCAGTCAAAGACATGTCGCAGGCAGGATGCTGAGGACCTGAGGGATGACAGAGCTTTCTTGGATCAGGTGATTGCAAGTGAGTGCATTTAGCAAACCCTCTTTCCCTGACACCCGTAGTCGGCCCCTCTCTCCAGCTGCTCCAGCTGCTGCCCAGCTCTGGCTTGATGACCATGGCCATGGAGAGCCAAAGGGACATTTAAGCCATGAGAAAAACAAACCATACAGTCATGCTTGTTCATCCAGTGGCCCAACCTCTGCTTGTTTCTCTCCCCAGGTACTGAGGAGCCTGAAGGTGTGGCTGAGGAGATCTACATCGACAGGCAGTGTATGGAGAGCAAGGTGGACTGGATGCAAAGCGAGCTGAACAAAGTCATTCGTGAGATGGAGCGTAAGTTGGTGTCACACCACCTGCACCCTGGGCACTGTGTCCTTTCCCCCCAAGCTCTGCCTAACGTGTCCCTTGTTCCCTTCTGGCACATGGTGGGAGCAGGCTTGAAGAAGGTCAACGTTGGTAAAAGAGAAGACATCGCTGAGATCAAGCGGGACCACCTCACTTTCCACAGGCACCTACAGGACACCGAGAGCTATGACCTTTATGAGGGCGAGTACCTCAAGTACCCTGTTGCCATCAAAACCTTCAAGAGGCCACTGACCACTGACCCAGTGTGAGTTGTCCTGGGTGGGAACAAGTGTGCCTCCAGGAGGGTGGCACAGCACCATGTCATGCCTTGTTCCAGGGATCTCACCATGCTGTCCTTTTCCACAGCAAGGTGAGAGACATCTTTGAGAAGGAGATTCAGACCCTGAAGAAGTTTGAGTCTCCAAACATCCTGCGCATGTACGGGATTTGCATTGAGGAGAACGGTAGGGGAGTCACATTAATGTCACCCTTTTCCTCCCCTGAATCCCCAGCGCTAGCTGGTGGCACGTGGCTTGTTGTGGTCCCCTCCCAAGAGGTGGCACAAGGCAGGATGCTTTTGCCTTGCAGACGGAAGCCCCTGCTTCTCCATTGTCATGGAGTACTGTAAGCACGGGACGCTGCGGGATGTGCTGAACAAGCAACAGCATCTTTCCTGGGATATCCGCATTCGGATGGCCCTGGGAGCCGCCAGAGGCCTTTACAGGTGAGCTCCTGTATAAATCAGTGAGTAAATCCTCCTGATGATCCAAAAGCTGTGTGCAGCTTCCTGGTATCTCAAAGAAAGCAGTGATATCCTGCTAGGCACTGATTGCCAGTGACACCACCTTAGGACACTGGGATGGGAGGCTGGTGAAGAGGTAGGTAGTGGATTTGGATGTAGTAGCACCCATCTACCCTGGCCATTGTCCCCTACATCTGGCTTCAAGCCTGCAAAGGCCTGGAAAGGGGAAATCCCCTTCCCCAGATCCACAGGGCAGATTTGGAAGCACCCTACAGCATGGCCAGTTCTCCCTGCCATGGGTTATGGGTCCTGCTCATCCACAAGGCTTGTGGTTTTGCCCACAGTGGCCTTTCCAGCACCTGCTGGAAAGCTTGGCTTGGCAGGATTCATCCACCAAGACAGGCAGAGAGCTGCTGGCTTCTCTGGATGCAAGTCAGTCTTTCCCTCCACAGCAGGAGGGAGCACCAAGGTGGGGATGGGTCCATCATCATCATCATGTGTTGCCCTTGGTTCCATCCACCTGCAGGTTGCACCAGACAGGGGAGAAGTCCAGACTCCATGGCTGCATCTGCAGTAGCAAGTTCCTGGTGGCTGGGGATTACTGTGTGAAGGTAAGCACAACACCTGGAGAGGCTTTGGGGAGTTTTGAATGGTTTTGTGGATGCCGCCCTCCACCAACACTGAAGGGAATTGTGATGGTCCAGGATAAAATGGGGTAGTGCCATATCCCCTATCACCTTAGGCACTTAAACCTCCCTATCTTGGTCTTATCATCAGCAAAGTGAGCATTCCTAAAGCATCCAGCCTGGGATGAGCTGAAGTTGGAGCAATTCACCTGCCTTTGCCTCTGGTTTTGCTTGCAGGAAGACCCCTGTGATGGGCAGCACACACGGCTGCACAGCAGCCTTTGCTGCCCAGGGCTTCTCGCTCTGTTTTCTCCATCTCAGGGCAGTCCATAGCTGCACCACAGGTTTCTACTTCTCCTTTTCTCTCTCTTATTCTCTCAATCAGCTGTCAGGATTTGAGCTGTGTGAAACGGAATCATCCATCAAGAGAAAAGCCCAGAAGAATTGGAAACAAGTCTCTATGTTGGCTTACATCGCTCCAGAGAATCTGGAAGACATCAACTACCCTTACAAGAGGCCCTGTGAAATATACAGGTGTGTCTGTCCCTCCCAGGAGATGCCTGTGAGCAGCCAGGTGTCTGGCAGAGTAGCTGCTGAGCTATGGAAGGAGGCCAGGCTTAATTGGACACATAAGCACGCGCTTCCAGTTGGCAAAGCCCAACAGTCCTCTCCATTAGAAGGGAGGAATACATGGTGGAACGAATACTGAGACTCTTACTTGTCTCCTTCCAGCTTTGGGATCGTTCTGGCCGAGATTGCAACCTCCAAAATCCCATTTGAAGGTGAGACAGAAGTATCTGGTTCCCTGCATAAAGGCCACATGGCACAGTGTGGTTCCTGTCTGGCACTGGATGCTCCCTGCTCCTGCCCTGAGCATCCCATGCAGGTGCCAGTGGCTGTGCCTGGTGTGCCTGGCTCTGCATGACAGCTTCACAGCTTCTCCTGAAACTCCAATAGAGTAAAGTACAGCTTATAGAAAGCAACGTGCTTAAACCACAAACATGCAAATAATTTTTGTTTCCGTTGGATGGCCCTGCGCATTTAAGCATAAACACATCTTGCTCTGCTGGAGCCCAACAGTGTCCTGCCAAATACAGTGGCATTCATGGCAGATGGATTTTTGGTCACTTCCCTGCTGGCTTCTCCCTGCCATAGGCTGCAGGCAGGCTCTTGGCATGGCTTTGTGCTGGGTTTCCTCCCCAGCACCCTCCTGTGGTAGCAGAGCTCCATCCCGACGCTCCTGCTTGCACTTGTTGTCTAGGCTGCACTCCTGAGGAGATCGTGGAGAAAATCTGCAATCACCATTACTGGGATCCTCTTGGGGAAGATTGTCCTGACGACCTGAGGAAAATCATTGAACAGTGCCGGGCCTTTGAGCCTTCCAAGCGCCCTTCTGCCGAGGGTAAGTGTCCTGGACATCTGCTGCACAGACCCTTTGCATCCTTCCATCAGCTACTTCAGCAGGCTGTTTCCCCCTTATTTCCCACATGAAGTTGCCTGGCTTTGTCTTTTGGGATCCTGCCTTGACTTTCCTTTTTATGCTAACAAATCCCCCAATTCCAGATCTCACAATTAGCATTTTTTTACCCATGCCATGACAATAATCACCAGGCTGTTTGTTCATTTGGCCTTGCATAAAAGTAGCTTTTTCTGTCAGACAAGCTCTGATCTGGAAGTAGGGGTCTGTGGGTTAATCCCCACTCAGGTCCTGCAGATCCCATAAGCTGGAGGACCAGCCACAACACTCTGCAGGAACATTTCCTGTACAGGTGTATTGAGCCTCCCTCAGCAGACCTTGGCACAGGGACTCACCCTGGCTGAAGCAAAAATGCCAAAATATCATTAGAGATGTTGGCAAAGCCACACTGATGAAACAGGATGGCTTTATTATTCTGACTCTAATCAAACACCCACCACTGCACGGTGCTGAGCTGGAAGGACAGCTTATGGCAGCTGTTCCCAGGGTTTTTTTTGTAAACACTGTTCTGTTTGGGCTGTGCTGTCTGCTCAGAGCTGTCCCCCGCTAATCCCTGCCCATTTGTGCTGGCCCAAGGAGAGTGTGACTCTGTATCCTGGTCATTATCAGCGAGGGAAAGCCACCCTCTCACCTGTTAAAAAAATCCAAACAAGCCTACAAATAATACTGTTTTGATTAAAGCCATCCTTGTGTTTTGCAGAGATTGTGGACTCACTGGCTGACCTGGAGAAAAGCAGAAACCAAGGAAGTTAACTATGAAAAACGGGGCTGGGTGACCAGGGACAGCAAGCCCAGGGGTGCCACTCACCCATCTTCCCCCTCACAGAGACTGACGGCTCAATACACCTGTGTTTGTTCCTGTGTGTGACACCTTTGCCTCGCCAAGGGGCCGTGCCTGGATCATCTCGGAGGCAGCTGCGGGGTGAGGTGGCTTGAGGAGAGGCCAGCAGGAAGCCTGGGGGGACCAGAGGGATGGAACATAGCTTCTTTTACAAGGAAAGGCTGAGGGAGCTGAGCCTGTTCAGCCTCGAGAAGAGACAACAGAGAGGAGACCTCATCAGTGTCGGTCAGTGTTTGAAGAGATGTCAGAGGATGGACCAGGCTCTGCTGGTGATGCCCAGAACAAGGACAAGAGGCAACGGGCAGAAATTGATACACAGGAAGTCCCACTCGAATATGAGGAAGAACTTCTTTACTGTGTGGGTGATCATACACTGGAACACTGCCAAGAGAGGGTGTGGAGTTTCCCTCACTGGAGATATTCCGGAAGCATCTGGATGCAATCCTGTGAAACGTGCTCTAGGACAATCCTGCTTGAGCAGGGACGTGGGACCAGATGACCCACTGTGCTCCCTTCCAACCGGACCCATTCCGTCATTCTCCTCGGCCCCACGGAGCGCCGGGTCCGGCTCCCCTTGAGCTCCCCCCNCCCGCCCACCTCCCCCGGTTTGAGTGAACTTGGGTTCCCGCTCTTTCGCCCCGCTGCGTCTCCTCCAATAAAAGCTCGCCCCGCCCACTCTTGTCCCGCCTCCTATGGTCGTCTGGAGCCTCGTTGTCCAATCAACCGGCCTCCCCAGCGGCGTTTTGACCAATCAGAGCAGGCTTTACCTCTCTGCTTCTCGCCCCGCCACACCCAGTTCCGTTGGACAGACGGACAGAGCGACTGGCCAATGAGAAGGCGGGAGCAGCTCCGACCCGCCCAATGGCAGTGGGTGTGGCTGTCGTGTCCAGCCAATAGGGCGGCGGGGGCGGGGCGGCGCGGTGCTCGAGCGGGCGGCTGGGCCCGGTGTAGGTGAGCGGGGGTGGTGAGGCCGGGGCGGGTCGCTCTGGGTTGGTACGGGCCCGGTACTGACCCGGGACCCCGGCACAGCTCGATCCCCTAGGGCCCGGGCCGAGTCCCCCAGCACGGCTCATTCCTTCCGAGCGCTCGGGATGCCTGCGGCTGCCGGAGGGGGGGATATCCCTCTCCCATGCCTTTTGCGGCGGGTTCGTCCTTAAAATATGCGAGCTCCGTGAAAAAGCCGGCAGAGAACCCCTTCTAGTGTAGCGTGTGTTTCGTTTGGGTCGGGTTCGGGGTGGGTTTTTTGTTAATTTCATGCTGAAGCAGGTCCGGCAGAACCCCCTGCGGGTGGTGCGGAGCGGGGCCTGAATGCCCTCCGCAAGGGGAAGCTGCAGCTTCAGCTTTCAGCCCTCGGGGGCGAGCCCTGAGGCTGCCAGCCAAGCTCTGCCCTCTGCAAGTGCTCGGAATTTCTCATTTGGGCCCAGGAAAGCCCGTTTGTGGAGACCCTCCATCTGCGGGCTCTTCTCGGGACTGCCCGGTAGGCAGCTGGCTGGCTGGAGGAAGCACTGCTCCTTTGGCCAAATTCCGAGATTAAACCGTGAAAATGCCAGTATTTACGTTTTTAATAAATCTCACAGTTAAAGTAGGCACTGGAACATGTTGCTCAGGGAGGCTGTAGATGTCCCGACCCTGGAAGTGCTCCAGGCCAGGCTGGATAAGGCCTTGAGCCACCTGGTCTCATGGGAGGGGTCCCTGCCCATGGCAGGGGGGTTTGGGGTTGTGTCTTTAACCAATCTCTTCCAGCCCCTTAACATCATGATTCCAGGTATGGTGAAGGTAAAGGATTTATAGGTGGCAGTTCTCTCATGAACATAATGCTAGAGATGCAGTACTCGATTGTTGAATATTGCTGTGTCTTGGCCATGCAGGTGTTCTGCTGGGAGGTGGTAACATCTATTTCTGGTCTAGATTAGGCTGTATTGTTAATTAGGATAAGAATGATGAAATTACTCATAAGTTAGAATTTCTTAAAAGGTCTATAAAAATATCTGAGCTTTAGTACATCCTCCTTTATTAATACTTGTATACATTTTTTAGCTACCTTTTACTTTTGTGACCAGCCTTTAGTTTATACAGCCCTAGCTAGGTAAGTTTTGGTGTGTGCTTTGGGCTTCTAAATAGTGCTAAAGGTCTGCAGTTCCCAATGCCTTTCATGTTTACGATTGCCTAAGTACCTAACTTTTTGGAGAATGTGAGTGACTTTCAGCAGCTTGCAGAATTTAATCCACACACCTCTTCCAATAAAGGATTTTTGTGAGGTTTTGGTGCATGTGTCCCTTCAATTAATGAAATAATCTTGAACTTTTTTTGTGTTGTAAGAATAGTGTGACCAAAGTGCTCTTAATTTGGTGGCTGACAGCAGCATAAGAATTAATAATGCACAGACTGTTGTCTCCTGTTTTCCTTCAAACCCTCAGATAGTACTCCTGTTCAGGAAGTAACCTGAAATCCATGTGCCAAAGATGTGGAAGGGCAACCATCCTTAATAATATATTTGCAGTTTTATTGCAAATTTCATGTTAATGCAGTCTTGGGCTGAGTGTGGATCCACAAATGCTGATGCTGCAGATAACTTTGTACCAATAATGCTCAGTCATGTGTTCTGCTGTCATGCCTTTTCTGGGTTTGCCTGGTGTTGGTAAATAACTGAAGGGCTGTTCAGTGAGCTCTGGGTAAGGGTCACAGTGAGCTGTTGTGATAAGGGAATTTTATTTGAAGAAACTTGAACGTCAGCCCACCTCCTGAGAGCAGTGCAGCAAAGGACTGTGTCATAGAAATTGTTTCTGGCTGTATTTGTCAGTGCCTGTGCAGTGCTACTCACCAGGGAGAATCTCTCAGATAACTTCCTACTGTTCTTCAAGATCCACTTGAATTTACTTGGCAAGTAAATGATGCCAACAAGAAAACATTAACTTTACGTACTTGTCCAAATGCTTATTTAAGTTGATTTTGCAATGTGCCTTTGGTGCTAGTTGCTGTCAAGCCAAAGACTTTGAGCCCAGGACTATAGGAGGGTGCTCCCAGCTCACATATGCGTATTGACTTGCGGTTTAGCTTTGCTGCAAAGGATAAATTTTCTCTTGACTCTGAATTCTAAAAGCTTCTGTAGTCACTGAGTGCTGTACCTGATTCTTGCTACCATCAGGCTACACTTAAAAGTAAATACTAGTTTTCTTCAACTCTTTGCAGAAATGGCTCAAGAAGAGATGGAAGTTGATCTCCAGCCAGTGGCTGGTTACTCAGTGGAGGCCCCCCGGACGGTTGCCCCGGAGCCATCTGGTCACGAAGCACTCTCATCCCACGTTCCTGTGCTGGGTGCAGGAGGAGGTAGCCCTGCAGCCCTTCCTGCTGACGACGCCGTTGTCACACCTAACGCTGGTACAACAAGAGAAGCAGCTACAGAGCCCGACCCGCCGCCGAGTCCTGCCACGGCCCCCAGTGAGCTGCAGAGGCTGCAAGGGGCGTTTGATCTGTACCAACCACTGCCTGTTCCACAGCTCACACAGCGTCCACAAGCGAGGAGAGCTCAAAGGCAGCAGAGAATTGGTGGTTCCCAGAGGACAATCAGTACCAGGTAAAGCAGAAAGGAAATTGGGTCTGAACTGCCCACTGATTGAGTCCAGCATCAGTTCAAAACTGCCTTGCTTCCTGGCTTACGGAGCCCAGCCCAGGTGTGTGGCGGGGGCCAAATCCAGGGTACCTCAGCTACCTTTTAAGCTAAGTAATAGCACAGTAACTTCTGGTGTCTTCTGTGCCCTTGTTAAGTGAATCCCCCCATTTCATGTGTTGGCAGGGGTGGTGTTGACTCCTGAGCCCTTCTACATTTTGAATTTTGCTTGCAGAGCTTCTGCTGCCACTGTTTCCTCTGCACAGCCAGATTCTTGTCTGTGATTCCTGCAGCAGTGCTGACTCTTGGCAGTTCCAGCCAGCATTTAGCTCAGTGGAGCTTGTGCTCTGATTTGCATTTCACCTTTGATTTTGGGACTTCATGATTAAATTTTCTGGTGACAGTTGCTGCAGAAACTTTCACAAATATACAAACTGATATTTTTCTGTAGGGTTTTTTTGGTTGGTTTTTGGTTTTATTTTTGTTTACTTTCAGACAGAATAAAAAATCCTGTCTTTTTAATACCATTTCTGATGGGATTAAGAGGGAGTGAGTGGGGATGTTCTCCAGCCAGAAAGAAATCCCAATTTTTAGTTTATTTGGGTTTTGTCACATCTTTCCATCTTTTGTGCGTGCCAAGGGTGAAATTGTAATTAATTGAAGCATTGCTTTTAAATTCAGTGCAACCAAGAGCTCCTCTCCTCCCAGTTGATTAAACACCACTGTATTGTTTCCCCTCCGATTGCCTGTGAAGGTCACTGTAGTTGTGAGGGCTGGAAGGCATCCCGAGAAACTGAATCGGAAGGATAATTGAGATGATAGCTGACCTGATATGGGGAGAGGGGAGGGTTTTTCTATCTAGGGATGAAGTTCCAGTAGAAAAGAGGGAAAATAGAAAGACTAGACACAAAGTAGTCAATGCAAGCATTGTGCATTTCATAGTACCAATGGCTCCTGAAACCAGGGCTGAGTTAGTGTTGGAGAGACAGATTAGGAGTTTCCTTAAGCTTATTAGTGAATGATACTACTTTGCTTTCCTCCTCTCCAACCCCACCATCCCCTTCTTCCCCAAAAAAAGACAGTATCATTGTTGAAATGCGAAGATTTTTTTTTGAACTGAGCAAAATGAATTGTTACTGATCCTGCTGATTGTTCACAAAGTGGGCTATCCTATGTGATTGCCCCCCTACCAGAGAAGGCCTGACGTGATAACTGTGACACCTTCCTGCTGCATCCAAAGGCTGGGAATTTTCCTGCAAACAGTCATGGAGAAACATGCTGAGACTTTAGCTTACCTGAAATGACTGTGGCTTTTGTTTCTTGCTTTTCTGGACCCAGGGCAGCATTGGACCATTACTTTCAACTCAGTAGGACCCAAGAGCCAGCTGCAGAACTAGTTCCACACCTGGAGCCCCCCCGTCTTGCGAGGGACACCCAAGAACAGCGCCCAGATGAGATAGTAGAAGTGAGTGACTCTGACAGCAGCACTTCTGAGGAGGAAGAGGAAGCAGTGGAGGCAGCAGCACTGCTGTTACCATCAGCCCAAGAGACACCTCCAGCAGCGAGCTCAGGAGGTTTGTGCAGTATTGGAGCTATGTAGAGACTGATTTCAGACACTTTTCTTGCTGTTTGAAAACTCAGCAGGGAAATCCTTTCTAGCTTCACAACATACAGTGCTCAGAGATCTTTGTGCCCACAGCTGACAGGAGCAGGCTGCTGCCACACGGCTTCCTGGCAAGCAGCTCCTAAGAGCAGCAGCAGCAGTGGGTGATTGCTACCATAGTGTTAAATACAATCTTTTTGCTGTTTGCAGACTGTTACTTATTCTGAACATTTCCAGGATTATTTGTAGTTTAAATTTAGAGATTATTGCATTCCATCCTTGCGCTGTTACATGTTATCAAGGAGTGTTATTGAAGACATCAGGTCACAGTTTGAACATCAGCAAGTGCTTTCAGAGAAGGATCTGATTCAGTATTTTTTAATTATTTGAGATTTCAATCTGCTTTAGTTTAGCTTTCATTTCTTTAACTTGTGACACTTAGCTGAAGAGATGGAGGTGCTTCTTGGTTTTTTCTTTCCTCATCTCTTTCTGTCTTGCAATTCTTTATCTAAACTCATGTTCACAGGCTGATATACACTTTGGTGACATTGTTTGTGATGAGCATGCATAGTTGATGTAAGAGTGACAAAGAGTTGACTTGCTAGTCAAGGTTGTTGATGCTCAGAGAATACAAGAACAACGATATCTTTTTACTTCAGTCTCTAAGGAATGTCCTTATCATTTACTCTCTGCCCTCAGTTTTGGTTTTGATTGGCCAGCCCACCTCATTACAGTTTTTTAAAACGGTACATCTGTGAGGTGTCTTTTGAACAGATCTATTCTGCTTGCTCTGGGCTAGTTTTACTTGTGACAGGAGCTCAAGCTGTTAAGTGCTGTATGTTATTGTATGATCATATGCTCTCTGTTGGATTTTCTGGAAATCCCTTGTTGCTTGTATAAGCCAGTGGCTTCTCTTACAGCCCAGAACCACAGAGGCTGAAAACTTTATTGACATTAGCCAGGGTAGGTAATACGTGCACTGGATGGAGATTATCTGCCTTGATTACCAAATGTGATTAATAACTCTTGTTTTGTCAGGAGCTAGAAAGGAGGCACTTTTTTTACTATGCTAGTGATCCCCATGTAGCAATTCAGTCTGTCTTTGCCTCTGACAGATGGGCTGACACAGGCCCACCACAAAAACATAGAGAGAATACCAGCAGAATTGGTAGTTCAGACAATTACCAGCTGGAAAACTGCTGAAGTCAGAGTGAATGGACAGCCAGCATACGGGAAATGCTTTCTTGGCACATGAAATATGCATGCTTAGATCCCTTGGCAAAACAACTTCTGCATATTGGTGTCTGTCTTTCTCAGGGTGTAATGATGCAGGGATATAACCTTACATCAGCCTAACTATAGATCAGGTCTGTTTGTTTTGTGCAGGTCAGAAAATTCTGACAACAATTTCTGTCCTTAAAAGACCTTGCCTTTTTCACTGAAATTCTGTTGCTTTTCATAAAGAAAAACATAAAATTCTTCGGCACTACTGTCAGTGTATAGAAGGCCTTACACACAGACTGTCCAGGGCACTGATCTGAAGCTTTGTATGTAACCTGTGATGTAACCTGTGCTGTGTCACTACTTAACCTGTGTCCTGATGATTTCAGATCAAAGCAGGAAAAAACTCCTTTTTTCCTCATTATGAATCAATCATTTAAGCAATGCTTTCTTTAGTTTCCAGTCAGGTCCAAGCAGAGCCACCTCAAGCTTCTGCAGAGCCTGAAAGTCTTGAAGATGAAGCTGAAGTCCAGCAAAAGCAAGTAAGGTGAACTAAATGCTTTTGGAGAGAGATTATATATGATAAAGGCTCCATTTCCTACAACAGTTGTGTTGGTTTTTTAATTTTTAATTCTAGACAACTCCACGAAAGAAACTGGAGTCATCAGTTCCTGTTGCACCTGTGGATGAGGAGGAAGGAGATACCTGTGCAATCTGCTTTGAGCAGTGGACCAACGCTGGGGACCACCGTCTGTCAGCGCTGCGCTGTGGACACCTCTTCGGCTACACATGCATCGAGAGGTGGCTCAAGGGACAGGCAGGGAAGTGCCCTCAGGTAAAATGGGTGTTTATGTGCACTGGAAAGCACTTAAAGCTCTTACAATGGGTGCCTAACTTGTGCCTCAGATGTGATCACTGTAACTGTTCCAAATGCTTGCTGCATGAAGCTGCTGTCAGAAGTAATAAACCCCACCATTATTTTGATGTTATGAGGCCAGTAACAACTAGCAGTACTTTAAAGGATGGGTTATGACTTGGATCTTATCCCTGAAGTAGAGCATTTGTGAGTAGCAGATGCAAAAGTTTGAGTTGAAGTGCTAAACTTAGAAATGGTTTCACATTGCCCCACTCTAGTCCTGGAAAGAACCACCTGGAATGGAAATAACAGACAGACACCTAGAAGCAATTAATTAAGCATAAAGAATGTTACTGGACAAGAAATCTGAGAATTATTTTGGAGCCACTGAATGGTTAGGGCTGGAAAGGACACTAAAGATCATCTAATTTAGTTTTCTGTGGATTAATCTTCTGTTTTGAAGTGGATCTGCTTTTGTAGCCTTTAAAAGGACCAGCTTGTTTAGGAAGTTTGCAGAGAGCAAACTGAGAAACAAGTTACATCCTTTAATGTCCCTTTGCAAGTGGTAAATAAGGTGTTAAAGGTTTTCTTTTCCAGCTTTCTTTCCGTGGTTAACTGATCTTCTTTGATGATGAGGTCTGCACTTCTCTGTGATGTGTTTCCATTCCTTATTCCTTTTTCTCAGGAATGTTGACAAAAAATAGGTCAACGAGTACCTTGTAAATAGGATTCAGTTCTGCTGCTTTCCGAGTCGATGGCTGGAAGCCCAGGGTTTCTTTGGCTTTGTCATTTTGAGAGCTTCCGTGTTCTTGCTTGATTTTGCAGGATTCCCTCCTCTCAACAAGAAACTTCCTCTTGAAGTGTGCTGTGACTAAACCTAAAGAATACCTGTTGCCATAGCAAAGCCCCAAAGTTGATTTTTCTTACCCCTGTCAATTCTGTGTAAGCTTTTCTTCTCCCACTTCAGGCTCAGAGAGAATTCTGAGAGACCTGCCTGGCACCTTTACCCTTTAGAATTTTGTGACTGCTTTCTTCTTGAACACTAACATCTCAAGGGTTGCTTGCTCCCTCCTTCTCTTCCATTGATATAAATACTAAAAAGTTCCTGGGAGAACTTGCTCTGCAGAGATCCTTGAAGCTAAATCATCTCCCCTTCATTTTCAGTTGCTGTCCCTTACAACTGGGTGTTCTCTGGTTGAATAGCCCAGAGTTGCTGTGCATGGTCTGTATACTAAGTGGCTTGAGTGCAAATTACTGTGAAATTGCAGCATTCCTGATCCTGCCAGTGGCAGCTGCTGGCTGCCAGGAAAACTGTCCTAGCCATTTACTGCTTTGCAAGGCAGTTCTTTACAGAGAGAGGAAGGCTGTCTGCTCTGAAACTACTGCTTGTGATATCTTTGTGCTCTTAAGTAATAGAGAAGTCTCCATTTGAAGCACACACAGTATTTAAATGTTTAGCAGAGGTTACTCGATCTAAGTATTCGCTGCCTCTTTTCTCATCAACAAAGAATATTTGCAAAACAATAAACTTGGAAGAAATTATGGCTTCTGCAAGTTCTAACTTGCTTTCTTTTTAAGGTGAATATAAAGTACTGAATGGTTGCAGCTAGATGCACAAAATAATTGACGTATCTGACTCCCTGTGTGTCACAGAAATAAGTGAGATGTCAGTGTTTCACATGACACTGGAACACTTTTATGGATTTGGGCCTGTAGAATTTGACAAAAGGAATATAGGACAGAAGTAACAGTTGGGAGTATCATCAGGAGTTCCTAAATCTTGTCTGTTGGCCAAGCAGCAGGTCTTGGTGTTTTCAACCTGAGGTTGGGCTGGTGTTTTGTTTTAGCTCTTGCTTTCCCTTCTTTGTCTGATTTGAGGTTTTTTGTCCCTGGAACATATCTGACCATGCTGCCTTGCTGGTGCATTAGCAGAATACATTCAGTGGGAAGCAAGGAGATGGATTATTAAAGGTACTATAGGATATACAACTTAAACTGTTGCTGTAGCCCCGGTTAGACCTCTGGTGTCTGTATGAGGGAGCATCTTGCAAACATGCTGTGTGTTTGTGGCTTTGTTTTCCTATAGACAACCCCTCCCTTCAGAGCTAAATAAAACAGTACCTAGGGACTCACAGGGATGCATAGTTTGCATAGTTCGATTCCTGTAGATGAACTGAGCTTGTGTTTGATTTCAGTGCAATAAGAAGGCCAAGCGTTCCGACATTGTGATCCTGTACGCCCGCACATTGAAAGCGCTGGACACCAGTGAGCAGGAGCGCATGAGAAGGTACAGAGCCTCCACGAGAAGGCACCTGGCACTGAAAGCTGCTCTCTGGCTTTTTTACTTCATGATTTCATTTCCTGTATTGCCTTAAAGCAATTTGTTTATTCCCTTGGGGTTTATCAGGAGTGTAGCTGACTTAAAGAACCAAGGCCTTGCTGTGTTGTACGTCTTAATTTTCTTTTGGAACAGAATTCTTGAGTTTGCATTTTGTGGCCCTGAAACAGCAAAAGCTATCTTGTGCTGTATGCTGAAATGTTATCATGGGAGAACATGCAGAGTTGATGCCAAAAAGCTGTATATTGCTAATTCATCATTAGATGGGAAAAGCAAGGCATGGTTAGGAATGCAAGGAGAGTGAATAGCTGACCTTTTCTGCCATCTTTTCTGCATGCTTTAAACAGAGTAATACCTCATATGAATCACTTTCCATCTTGATTTGTCAAACTCTTCATGTAGCTTTACTTGCAAAGGTCAGCAAGCATTACTATGACTCCACTTCCCTTTCCAACTTAAATGTAGACTTTGTATTGAAAAAAGGAAAAGCAGGTATGAAAATGGGGACTCGTTTATTTTCAGTAAGATGCTGTCACAGATACTATTTTGAAATTAAAAGGCTGCAGATATCTGAGTTCTTCTGAGTCTTGTGTTGAATAGAATTTAATTGGAGTTTCTTCACATGCCTACAACTATATCACTGTTCTTTCAAGACAGTCTTTCAACAGAAACGTCACTATCCTGGTAATTATAGATCAGAAATGATTGAGGAGTAACACTCATGAAGGGAGGAATCTCTCTTCTCTCCAGGTTGCCACAGCCTGATGGTGTTTGAAGTGTACGTTTAGAAGAGTCATGCTTCTTCTACTGGAAAATTTTCTACACAGAAAAGTAAATTACATATAACATGTTTTTCAGAAGCACAGAAGGCGTTTGGGTGTGTAAATCTTGTTATCTCTCATGGAGAGGTAGTTGTCTGACTTCTGTTTGTGTCTTAGACCCTCACTGCAGCCCTTCCCCACTAGCCCTGCCCTTCCTCTGCCTCTTGTTTTTGTTGTAAGGCAGGGAGCAGGGACTGCCAGTGAGTCCATGGAGCTGCTGGCAGTGGCTCCCTTGTGGCACAGAGCCACAAGTGGAGCACAAATGTGCGTGTGCATGCATTAGTATTGTTTGCACATAGTCTTGAATTAAGTATAAGATCATGAGGTTTGTTTGTCGCATTCAGAAAAACCCACCAGCCTTGAGGCTCTGGGTACTGATATAAAGAATGTGTTTGTGATGGTTAAACAGGTATTTCACCTGTTTGTTTTGCAGGGGAAAAAATCACATGAAAAAGCTTTAAGGAAATGACAGAATTCTGTGCTTTGGAACATGCAAGGCTAGGTCTGTGTATTTGCAAAATACTTAGGCAAGCTAGAGCTCCCTGCATATGAACAACAGAAATAACTGGAATATTGCAGTTTTTGAAGTACAGACTGCAGTGGGCAACACAGACCAAGTGTACAGCTAATTTTAAGGAGTGTTGGTGTTTGTTTCCCCACTTTAGATATTCCTTCATGTAAGTTTGTATGAAAGAGAAATAAATTCAAGTAACTTACCAAATGTTCTACTGCTAAATGGTGTGCATGCACTTTTGGTTTTAAGGTGAGGTAGTAAGTGTGGCTTCTTTATGGGCATTCACAGAGAATTTATCTGTATCATTTTTTCTGGTACAGATATATTTTCCTGAAATACAAGATTAGCTATTGGTAGTAGAGACAAGCTTGAAGATCTTGCTGCTATATAGTTGTGCTATGATGTGCTGTGTTACTGACAGTGTATTACATAGACATTGATGGTCTAGGATTTGCTGAAGTGTTTCTGTAGGGGAAAGAAAATTGATTTCTCTTTCACTCTCCTCTGCTAAATTAGTCCTTTTGGAGAGGGTGAGGAGAAAGGCTGTAGGAACAATACTTGAATGAGTCATTCAGAACAATTGCATAACTGAATATCTCAAGGTGAATGTATTGGGTTAGTGCAATACCAGGTTTTCTGTTACTTGTGGATTTGCCTGAACAGGACTTGTGGTGGGATGAAGTCAGAGGGCAGGAATTGACAGCCCAGAAAAGCATCCTAGATAATACCTAGTCCTAAGGATTGCTTTTCTCTCCTTCCTCCAGCTCTTTAGAAAAGGAGCAAATGTTGCGGAGACAGGCAGAGCTGGAATCTGCACAGAGCCGTCTCCAGCTCCAGGTTCTGACAGATGAATGCAGCAAACTCCGCAAGCAAGTTCAGGTGAGTCTCATGCTACAAATACAAAGAGGACTTCTTTCTCTTCAACCTGCCTTTTCCATGTTCCCTTAGGGGAGAGAAGACAGGATTCCAGTTTTAACAGTCAGCAAGATTTAGTAAACTCAATTGGTGAATCATTCCAAGCTGGTAAAAACATCCTGTGCTGGAATATTCATGTGTGCTACAAAAACACTGACTTTTTTTGTGCTTTTAAGACTTAATTGAAGTTGCAGCCCAGCAGTAGAGTTGTTTGGCTGCTGATGTTGCAGGTTCCTCCTCAGGTTTTGTGGTGCTTGAAAAGGCATGGTAATAAAGAACCAGACTTTACTCTCCTCATCTTTCTTGTAATTGCATCAAAACTAGTTTGGAATAAAGAATAAACCTGTAACATGACCTATTATCACTAGTTAGTCAAGAGGCTTTGAGAAGCAGTTTGTGAAGATGGCTACTTGCAAAACCAAAATAAAACAACAAAAATCCTTAGGGGTTTGGACTTTTTGACGGTTAGTCAACATTCCCATTTAGCACCCTCTGGTACCCGGGGACCTGGCCTGTCAGTAGGGGAGGCTCTACACACGGGCTGAGCAGCTGCTGAGAGGCACGTCTTAGAACACAAATTACTGACTATAAGTGATGGGCTGTTAAATGACTGCTTCCTTCTGCCTTATGCAATACTGAGATATTTTGTAACCCATCCCAGCTGCTTTTGCAGGATTCCTAGAAATTATGGACTCTGCTAGTGCTTCCAGCTGTGGATTAGGGGGTATATTCTACCAGTGCTAGGTTTTCCAAGAACCTGTTTCATTGCCAATTTGCTACCTTTTGTTGTATGAGGCAGATGATATCCTCTCACTGTCTAGCAGCCTGCTTAATTTTATGTTTTTCTTTATTCCTGGATGGTTTTTTTGTAGTCTTGGCTATTCATATCTGTACATTAAACAACATACTCTTTGCTGAAGTATTCCTGTGTGACAAAAGATAAGGCTTTATAAATTCCCTAAATTCCTGCATGAAGCCATATGCTTATCATCACTAATAAGAAAATTGGTCCACTTCAAACTTTGGCTTAAGAAAAATGCAAATAAGATGAAACTGCAGGCCCATAATGTTTTCCTGCAATTCATTTGGTGTTAAATGATGGAGTGTCCAGTCTAACTGAATTGAAGTCACATGTTATAAAGATTAAGTACCCCGTGTTCTTTAAGCTCTGTTTCAGTATTTATACTGCATTCATCATTGTCCTGTAGTGCTTAATGCAAATGCTGCAAGCAATTTTAAGGTGCTTGTTTATGCTATGAATAAACTAAAGTAAAACAATATACTGGGGAGCAAAAAAAGTCAGCAGGAGGTCTGCAATAAGTCTTTAACTTGTTTGATTATGTTTTGAGCAGATGCCTAATGAGTTCCTTGTTTTATGAGAAGTCATATAGTAAAGCAGCTATTTGCATAGGAGCATTTAGGTTGGGAGGTTTCTAGCCCAGCCATGGTCGGGTGATTGCAGTGTAGGGTTGGGTTGTTCAGGGCTTTTTGTTGCTCTTGAGCTGTGCCCAGCAGCAGTCATGGCACTAGTTATGACCTTTTTGTAGGTTTGTATGCTTTTTTCTGTGCTCTTACCCATTAACAGTCTTGTTCATTGTACTTTGTTATTGAAGTATGTAATGCTATTGAGACTATGAAATTGATGGCTTTTGAGTCTTTAGCTATATGAAAATACATGAGAAAAGGAAGATGAAGTTGAGGAGAGCTCTGGAAGAAAGCCCTCAGGAGCAGGGGCTGTGCTGAGCTGTGTCCTGCCCGCCACAGGAGGCTCAGGCTTGTCTTTTGGAACCAGTGCTGCTGACACCTTACTTTTACCTAATGTTTTTCCTTTGGGAGCAGAAAGAACTTGGGAATGAGATGTGAGCTACTGCAGTACTCCTCCTGAATCTGACAGGATTTTCAGTAGAAGTAGCTAATGATAAGCAAACCATCTCTGCCTTCTGATATTAATACCACTGATCAGCCTAGGGTAGGAGATTTGATTTTTGCACATGGGAAGCTGTAGCTCTGTTTGGGTATGGAGCAGGAAAAGGAGGACTGGCAGGGAAATTACAGGAGACTGCATGCTGCTGTGAAGAAAGCAAATGTAATTGTGAGCCTTGCAGAGAACGTTTATATTGCTTGATGTAATGGAAAAGCTTTTTTAAAATAGGATTTTCAGAGCATCCAAAATAAATTGAATGGCAAAATATCAATACAAACTTGTGTATCCAATACCTCTAGAAAAAATATTAGGCTAATTGTTTTATTGTATAAAAATTGTTTATCTTGGTGATCAAGGTGTTCACCTCCACTTGATGTCAGGGGAAGTGAAAGCTGGTATTTCCTTGCTGTTGTTTATAGTGAAGCCAGTTAAAAATGCTCCATGTCCTTTAGCCTGAATTTGAACCTGACCCACAAATGGGAGGTGCAAGGTGGAACGTCTGCAGTGCTGCACCGCAGCTTGAGGTTGTCCTGTCCTGTGTTTCCTCTATTAAAGGCAGGGCTGGGGTTATGCAGTGCAAGGTGGCAGGTGTGGCTTCTCTTAAGAGCTCTGTGGGAAACAGCCAGAGAATGACAGTAATTGTTACCTGCCTTTGTCTTGAAAGCTTCATATCAGCTATTAGGGCTGTAACCTAATACTCAAAATTGTTCTGAATGTATTGTAGATGGTGGTTTTCCTTTCCTATTCATTATGCTCTTCTGCTTCTCCTGCATGCTCCTCAGGAAGACTTTTGCTGTATAGCCCGTTCTTTCCCCCCAGTGTGACTGAGTTCATTCATCACTGCAAAGGCAACCTGAAATCTAGACACAGTTATATCATGTGCAGAGAGAGGAGTCTGCTCTCAAGGCCTTTAGTTGACACCAGCCATCAGGAAAACTGCAAAGCATCTTAAAGGAAAGTATAGGCTTTTACATAATGAACAGAACGTTCTTTTGGGCACAATTAGTGGAATCTGTCTGCAGCAAAATGTTTTTAATCACCTTGCTAATGTGCCTCCAGTAAGACTTCCTGGTTCTGCTGGGTTTGTCCATTGTGTTTAAATGTAAACATTGTACTAATAGTCCTTGTGATTTTAATTGCTTGGTTTCCTTTTTAATACCTTGTGTGCAAGTTGAATGTTGAGTGCAGGTGACAAGGAGAGTTTCATAAGGTCCCCAGAGCAACAAATAATTTTAATCTCTTCTGATCTCCAGTGGTCATGGTCTCCTCCCCTCACCTGTTAGAAATAATGAGTTTATTAAATTTTTGATTAAAAGTTATTTTCTTCTAAGTTGCCTGTGTTTTCATTCACTGCTTACTCTAAGCCTGGAGGTACAGCTTTCATCATAAGCATCCTGACAACCCTCACACCCCTTCTTCCTTGCCCAGGTTGTTTTGTCTTTTCTTGCTCTAATGGGATTGTCTGGAGTCTTCAGCTTCCTTTCCTTTTTTTTTTTTTCTTTTTTTTTTTTTAATATTCCCTTGGGACATTTGCAATGTGCTTGATGCCAAACAGATCAGACTTCTGCAAAGTGTCAGAACTGCTCTCCTCTTGAGCAGCTTCCAAAAGTTATAGGTCTTGATAACTATTAATGTAGAGCTTGAACTTTGATCTTGCCTCTTTGAAAACTGCTGCCTTTGCTTAGATGCAGGTTAAGTGGTGGTGGCTGGTTCAGTATTGAGGCTGACTTGAAATTACTGATATATTCATAGTATCGCTCTTGTGACCCTTAATTGTTTAAAGATTACATAGTGTTTGAAGCAAAACCTGCATTGCTCTGACAACAGAAAGCAAGCAGCAATTTTCCTTCAGCAGCTTCCCTCTTAAATATCCTTGAGGTCCTGTATTGTCTGGTTTTGACCTTGGATTACAAGATGGTCAAAATGCTTTTTGGGATGGGACACCTCTGTTTGACTCACAGTATGCTGGTGCCACTACCTGCATTCCCACCTCACACCGCTGATGATCTCAGCAGAAAAAGGAATTCAAGGAATACCTTGTTCCTCATAGAAGCTGGTTTTGGCTGTGCCTTTGCCGAGCATCCTTGAGCATTCATTAACTGAGGTGGAGGAAAAGAGGGGAAGAGGTGGTAGAAAACAGGACTGGAGCTCTTGAGAGTTGTTCCTGGAATTTGCTGCACAGGGTTTACAAGAACAGGGTCATCGTCATTAAATAGACTGACTTGTTTCCTGCAACGCCCTTTATGTTGAATCTTGGGCTTTTATTTTTTATGGGGTATTCTGGAAATTCTGGAAAATGGTTTTAATTGACTTTCTCTTGTGGTTTAGTGGCACATAATACTTGGCAGTTCATTCTCTTCTAAACAGCATTGATCTGGTAATAATTGTTACTGGCTTTTATGTGTTGTCCAGGAGTCCTCTCTTTCACAGGGTGTAATACATACAATAACAGACTTTGAGTACATTCTGCCAGAATTTACACATCATTTGAATGCTTGTGTTACACACTGTCATAGGCCATGGACTCAGAAATTAATCACTTCAGGAACAGCATGGAAATGGGACTGTATTTTCTTCTTTTATCTGAGAACAAGTACAAGAATACAAGTACAAGAACAAGTTGGAATACCTGAAGCAGAGAGCACAGAAGGTTACACTGCTGGTGGTGCATTAAAGCTCTTTGGGTTTTTTCTTTGCAGGAGCTGAAGGCTCTGGTGTCCCAGTACAATGTGAGCACTTCGCAGCAACCTGGCAGCTCCCGCAGCTGCCTCCCAGGCAGCTTCCCCTCCAGCCAAAGCCAGCGCAAGTACCACTTGGAAAAGGTTTTTTTGGTGTCTCAGACTGGGAACTGCAGAGTGATGGCATACTGTGACTCACTGAGTTGTCTTGTGGTATCACAGCCTTCTCCACAGTCTACTTTTATTCCTGGTAATTAAGCAAGTCAACATTTGGGGGTTCACAAGTAAAAGTTAATACCATTTCTACTTTGTCCCTGCTCCCTGCTTCTTTGCTTGGCCTTTACATATGCCTTGTAAGCTGAGAGTACTTGGAAGGCTTCCCATAGTTCATCTGACCCCTGCATTAGTAGCTTCAGTCTAGCAAAGGAGCTTGTTTTCCCAGGCACTTCTACAACAGAATCCTAGCAGAGGGTCTCCAGCTCTCCTGCTGGAATGCCTCATCCACCTTTGGTAATCATTGCAAAGGTGGAACTTCTGCAAGAAGGGGCTAGGCAGTAGAGCCTTCAGAGAAGCTTCCAGTGGTTAAGTGAGAAATACTGCTTCCCAAATTTTAGGTGGATTGATGCACATGCAGCTGATTTGTCAGTACTCTTAAAAAAAACCAACCAAAACCTCAATTAAGAGCAAATTCCTTTTAATATGAATGCTTAAAGCCCTGTTTCCTAATGAGGAGATAGGAAGCCAAGAAGTCATGGGCAGTTCTGGTTTTGTCTCACTGTTATGTCCAGGGGCTAGTGACCTGACATTTGGACAAGTGCCAGAGGCTTTTTCAGTGCAATAGATGTGGCATTAGGAGTCTGAGAGCACTTACTTGCAAAATGCTTTCTGACTGATGAAACTTACTTTATTTGGTTAATGGGTTTGAGGTTAATGTGCCTTATCTAAGCATAACAAAGTGGCTTTCCGAATTTAACTGGTCTCATTTTTCTGGCATTTGTAGCCAGGGACTGAATCTCTCAATGGAGGCTTTGTGGTGACTCTTGTAGCACACAGGTTAAGTTCACCTGTAACCATTCTTTGCTGTGATGCTTGTTCTCTTAAATAGCCATGTAATCCTGCTCTGTGTGGCTTTATCTGGGCAAGAGTGCCTTTGAAGAAGCTGGCTAAAGAGGAGCAGGCCTTGTAAAAAGAATTGTAACACTGGTACTGAATTTGCTCTTGCTGGCTGGGATCCTTAAGAATTTAGCCTTGTTGCCGTTTGAATTAAAGAATGATTTGTGGCAGTTCTTATCCAGAACAGCAAATAACTTACATGTTCATCCCACCACAGGCTTCAATACAGACTTTGTGGTTCTGGCACGGAATAGCAAGTTCTATGCATATGCTGCTTTGCAATAATCTGCTTTACCCTTCTTCCGTGGCAGGTTGTGGTGTTAAGATGATGAGCTTGGCCAACCTGAAGAGCAGTCAGTACATCCCCATCCACAGTAAACAGATTCGGGGCCTGGCTTTCGGCACTCGAGCAGATGGTTTGCTGCTCTCTGCTGCCCTGGACAGCACTCTTAAACTCACCAGGTAAGCCTTGCTGCCTGTCCCTGCAGGGTTTGGCTGTGTGCAAGAGGTTGGGTTGGATTTTAGTCTGATTTCTGATTTCTATTCTGCTTTTGGAAAGATGCTGCAAAGATGAGATCAGGTCAGCATAGTCTTCCTGGGAACTACCAGAGGGAAGGGCTTATTGATGCTTTTCCATCTTTAAGGTGGAGGTGTCATGGAGCTACATCTCTCTGGCAGTTTTCCTGTGGAAGACAAGTAGTTCAGCACAGATTGGCCAATTGTGTTGAGAATAAATATAACATAATATATAGACATGACATTTACTGTTCACTTGTTTTCTGTTACTGCAGGGAAATGTGAAGCATGGAAACTTGTACAGCATAAAGCAGAAATAAGGGGTGGTTAGGCTGGGCTCTTCCTTCCCTGCACTGATGTTGGTTTCTCCAATTTTAAACTTCTTGCTGATCATGGAATTCATCTGGGATATGAAATGCATAAACAGCATTGTTGAGCATGTGCTAGAGGCTCTCTAGAGCTAGCAGAGACAAAGCAGCAGGTTGGAGACTGATTATGCAGAGACTGAGAGAAAAACACGTCTGGTCCTGTTAGAATTTACAGCTGATGAGTGTGTGTTCTTGCTGCTCTGCTGCTCTTCACTCTTAATCTTACAGTGCTTCAAAACTTCATTGGCTGATTGATTCTTACTGAGTTATATTAACATCTCTGAGCAATTTGTCTGTCAGTATTGGGTTAGGCAGGATAAGTGTCTGTTGTTGGACTAATTAATCTCAATTCTTTCCCACAAGTGAAGCAATGAAGAGAACTTAATCCTGTAACAAAAATGTGCAGAATGTTGCTTTCCTGTAACCATGTTGAGACATTTGCTAGACTAGTTAAAAGTAAACAAAACTGTCTCTGATGCTCAAGTCAATGTGTCAGACTTCTAAATGATTAAGCTGATAATTCTTTTCATGGTTTAATCTGAAGAGTGAGCAGACACTGCAACAAGGAACCAGACACTTCCATATCTGCCTCCTACTGCCTGATTGGCTGCATCAGAGCTTATGATCCTCTTGCTTTCGTGCTTGATTCCAGAATGTCTTGGGGTTAGGTGTTTGCCTCAGCAAACATACTATGCCTCATCTTCATACTTTTTTCAGTCTCCCTCTGAAAGAATAGTCCTTCTTTGGTCATCTTTCTTCTCTAGTTAATCATTCTATAGTCATCCTCCCCAAAAGAATTATCCAAGATACCTTTATGTCTCCTGTTCTGGCTTGCAGTTGTTTAAAATAGAACTGTAAGTTTGTTTTGGTTTTTGGGGGGTTTTTTTTGTCCTGTTGTTTTGACCCAGTCACTGCTCTGATATCAAACTCCCTGTGTCCCCAGTTAGGTCTTTGTATTTGTTCCCCTTACACTTACCTGGGAGCAATCACTTGTTTCTCTGGAGTCCCAAGCATAATCACCTTCCCCAGGGAGAAGCACATGTGTTACAAAGGATATCTGGAATTACTTTGCTATGCACAGTCTTCTGTCTCTTGCTGTTCTCAGTGTGCAAATGCATGGGAATGCTGCCCTTTGCAAATACATCCTGATCTGATACCAACTTCATCTGCTATTCTGGGTTGTGCCCCTCTGTGGACTCCCCTCTTCTTTAGAAACTTGATTTGTAGAAGGAAGAATTAATACTATAAACGTGCTTTCAACAGCTCTTATCCCACTCACTGTTTCACTCTTGCTTAAATTGGATTCTTTTGAGGCATAAATACTGATCCTCTTGTGTAAAAAGAGGAGAAATAATTAATGAGAGATGTAATCTGAAGAGATGAGCCCTGTGATCTCAGGAATATGTGGTATTACGGCATTACTCCAAAGTTGCTTCTCCTAATTGTTTCCAGAAAAGTAACTTAGCTTTCTCTTGCCAGCTGAGACCCTGCTGTGGGATTTCCTCTCCCAGTCTCCAAAGATCAAGCTGGAAAAAGAAGCATTGGCCTGGAAGAATTATAAATCACTTGACAATATCCAAGGGATTATTCTGTTTGGGTTTTTAGATTCATGTCTGGAGTAAAGGAGGAGTTAATTGAGAATTCCGTCTAAAGAGAGATGCTTTTGTCTGAAGACTTTAAAAAGCTAGATTAGCTTACTTTAATTGTGCTGTTTTCTCATCAGTAGATGCTTGTGCAACTGGCCATCATTTTGCTTTTCTTCTGCAGCTTGGCAACAAACACTGTGGTGCAGACATACAATGCTGGCCGTCCTGTGTGGAGCTGCTGCTGGTGTCTCGATGATACAAACTATGTCTATGCTGGATTGGTCAATGGCTCTATCATGATATATGATCTGAGAGACACAAACTCACATGTCCAAGAACTGGTCCCTCAGAAGTCCAGGTATGGCAGAAAGATTTGTCATTCCTCTCAACTAATATGCATCAAGTTAAACAGAGCTTTTTGCATGAATCACACAATCACCAGGTTGGAAGAGACCTTCAAGATCACTGAGTCCAACCCATGCCCTAACACCACCTCAACTAAACCCTGGCACCAAGTGCCACATCCAATCTTTTTTTAAACACATTTTAAACCACCTCCCCGGGCAGACCATTCCAGAACTTTTACCACTCTTTCAGTAAAATCACACAGCAATTGCACTAGTTTAAATTGTATTATGTGAATCTCTTGTTCAAAAATTCACATTTAGCACAAATGTGAGAAGTCTCTTATAAAGTTGTATGGTGTATATATATAACTTACATACACACCAAGCACTTGTGCTCTTTTTAAGGCACACAAGGGTCAGAAATAGACCCACTGGTGCAGCATAAACAGAAGAGTTTAATTTGTTTTGGAGCTGGGTTTAGTATTTAATTTTGAAAGGACAAATCACAAAGAGGTGCGAAATTCTGATGCTTCTGTTTCTTATACTCTGGGAATCAAACACTGATTTTTGCTCATCTGCTGTGTGCTGTCTAGTGCTTCTGTAAAACATAAGGCTCAGTAGTTAAGTTGAATTTAATTTATCCTTCACACATCCATTGGGACTCCTTGCTTGAAGGACCATCCTCATAGCCTGCTTAGGCCCTTTCTTTGCCACGCTGCTGGAGAACTGCAGCTCTGCAGCAGCGAGCAGGGCAGCAGCAGAGCTGCAGCTGATAGCACTGACTCTTGCTGATGACCCTTCCAGGTGCCCCATGGTATCGCTCTCCTACCTGCCCCGGATGGCCTCAGCGTCACTGCCTTATGGTGGAATACTGGCTGGGACCTTGGAAGGAGCCTGCTTTTGGGAACAGAAGGCTGGCAACTCCTACCGGCCTCATCACCTGCCCCTGGAAGCCGGAGGCTGCATCGATCTCCAAACAGAGATCAACACACGGCACTGCCTGGCCACGTACAGGCCTGGTATGTGCTGGGGTGTGTCTGCAGGGCTCTGCCCACTGCTTCTCACTGCGCTGGGCTGAACTCAGCAGCAGCTTTGGTGCTGTGGGCACAGCAGAAACACAGTACCTGCTCTTAGAGCAATGAGCATCTGGGCATAGATAGAAACTGGGGGTGGGCAAAAGGAGGCAGCGGCAGGTTTGTGCTGCCTGTATTCCTACAGCCTATCTGTGAGTACATTTTCCAAAAGTTACCTTTTCATTTCTATTACACAGGTAAAAATAACCCATGTGTGCGTTGTGTGATGATGGAACTGACTTGCAGCCCACTGACAGAGGCCTCTGAAGATGTGGTGTGTTCTTCTAACCCAGTTCAGACTTTCAGTGCTGGACCCACTTGCAAGCTGCTGACCAAAAATGCCATTTTTCAGAGCCCGGAGGATGACGGGAGTGTCTTTGTGTGTGCTGGTGATGAGGCATCCAATTCTGCTCTGGTATGTCTTGCTCCTTTCCTTGTGGTGTAAGGGTTTATAGCACTTCTTAGGAGAGGAGCCTTATCAGTCACAGCGTCAGTGTGATTTGCTGGGAGTTGTCTTGTCATGCACATTGCCCCTGTGCTAGCTGGTCTGTTGCACTGCTGTGGCAGGTGTAACTGCAGGTAGCATGGGATTCCAAGTCTTAGCCAAGGCCTGTGGTCCCCATCCATCAAAGGGCATGTAGGCAGTGAGCCCCTCTTGTCCCCCAGGGGAATGGGGTTGGGCATAGTGGCACAACTGGGCCCTGTGAGTGGTGTAACACACTTGGTGAGATAGCTAGTGTGGTAAGTGCTGTGGGAGAAGGATGCAGGCTTTTTAGGAATGATGGGGAAGAGGAGGAGGAGGGTTGCCCTTCGTATGAAAAAGCAGCCCAAATGCAGAAGATGGACAACAGGCTGCATGAGAGCTCATGAGTGGGGTCAGAGAGGGTGGTCAGGGTAGCATTGTGCTGCAAGTCTGTTGAAAGCCAATCAAGCAGGGTGTGGAAGTAGAGAAAGGGTCCTATGACTAAATGGAGGAAATATTTTCTGGAGAGAGGAAGGCCTCTGAGTAGGAGGGGGAATCCTGCAGTCCTTGATCTTGTCTGTCCCTCCCACAGCTCTGGGATGCTGGAAGTGGTTCCTTGCTGCAGAAGCTGCCAGCTGACCTGCCTGTGCTGGATATCTGCCCCTTGGAAGTGAACCAAACCCACCTTTTGGCTACTCTGACAGAGAAGATGGTGAATATCTACAAGTGGCAGTGAGCTGTCCCTACACTTGCCACAGACTGTCCAAATATGCTGCTGATAACCCTACACAACTGCTCAGGCCTGCACTTACTGCTTACAGGAGACAGGATCCATTACAGACCTTTCTGGCAGTGAGGAGGAACTGGGATGCACTGGTGCCCAGAGCAGTTCCTTTCTTTTTCTGTATTCCTCTTTAGGCCTGCCCTTATTTCTTCTTTTGTAATTTTTTTAGTTGAACTCCACAAGCTGCCTCAGCACCGCAATAATTCCTGGAGTGTCTCCAGCGTGTGTTGCTGCACTTTTTTTCCAATGTGAATACAGCACAGGGACTTTCAAATGTCTGCTACAAATGAATAAAATAAGAGGAACTTGAAGACCTGAGACTCCCACTGCACTTTCTTGTGGAATCCTGCTGTGATTACTGGGTGATGAAAAGGCATCTCGTGGCATTGCTGATACATAGTGTGAAGGCAAGTTCACTGCTGTGAGGAACACGCTCCCAACGCTCTGTTGAAGGTCTAGGGTCAGTTGGCAGTTATTCCCTAACGAGGATGGATCCTGTTTTGGGGCCATGGAGAGAACAGGCTTGGAAAATCTACAGAGAACCTTTTTCAGTTTGTGGTTTTTTTCCATGAGCTTGTAATTTGCACTGTAATTCCTTAATCCTCTGCTTTCTTTCCTGTCTCTCCTTCCTGCTTTACCTGCAAGCAAACTTGGACAGTTTGGTTGTGGAATATGAAAACAGTCCTGGAGAAGTACAGGTGAAGAAGAGGGAGTTGATTCTTGTACTGTTGGCTGCTGCGGTCCCGTGTTCTTTCTTAAAGACAGGAATGTAGTGAAACACCCAGTACACTGGAAAAATATGCTGGCCACTTTTGTTGTTAGGGGATAGGGGAGTTTGCTTTTTTCTGCTTGAGGAACTAGTGGAAGCTCAGGGAATGCATCAGCTTGTTTTTACCAACTGTTCGCCTTCCTTAAATCAGTTTCCAGCTCACAGCTGGTCACAGAGAGCTTCCATTTGTGTTTATGTGAGTGAGCTGCAGCCACTGGTTTGTGCAAATGTGAGGCCCTGGGGTGGGATCACAGCTCAGGGATGTGTGTGGGCAGGTGAGTTTATGGCATCTTACTGTAAATACTCTGAGGGCTGGGGTATTCATCTCCAGATCAGGTCATGGAGGGGGACTTCAGTTCCATTTTATCTGTAACAAAATCAAACTCACGAGGATGTTGGAAGCTGCAAGACAAGTTCCCTGTGCTGGAAGGTTGTCCCTTGGCACACTTCTGCCTCTGGACATGATGAGCAGCAGCTGTCCCATTTGGATTGAGTGTGCCACCACTTCAGCTGCCAGGATAATTTTATTTTCTGAAGTTTGGGGCTTGCACGATGTGATCCTGTTTGTTTTAAATGGGTCTGAGAAGATCTCAACTTAACTTTATATTTTTCTGTATAGTATTTTGTTCCTGTATTTTTATACTGTAAAAATAAAATGTTTATAATTATCAAATATAACTGGTGCTGCTGTACTTAGAAAAGAGGTCTCAGCAACATTCCTGCATGTCTTATGAACATTACCAGGGGTTCCCTTATGCAGGTGACCTTTCTCTTGCTTTGTACTACTTCCAGGTCACACTGAGCTTCAGGCTGAAATAATGAAGGTGTGCAGTGAATGAGTCCTTGCTGAACCATCCTGATCTGACCAGGTGAGGTCAACAGAAAGGGTTAAGCAAGGTCAGGCGGCACACCTGGGACATCTTTTAAATGAAAATAACTCACTGACATGAGAATTTTTGGAATTTTAACAATGATCAGGAACTAAGGGTTGGTAGAATGACATTGTGAGGTCTCTGGTAACAGCTAAACCAGAAGGAGCAGGATGCTCTCTGCCATATTAGTACAATGAGCTTCTTGTTCTCAGCTATTTTGAGGCATCATTTATGTTCTGTCAACTCCGACCCCATCTTACCACATGAAATTTGGAAAGTTTTAAACGTACACAGGAAAAAGAGTTAAAAGATTTTGATTTTGATTTTCTAGGTAGTCCTTCAATTTTTAATTTTCTGGGTAACACTTTATACCACTTTTTCTGGTTTTCTACTTTATACCACCATATAGGAATAAGAGATACAAATGTAAATGGTATTAAAATACTGGGGGATGACACTTTGAAGTCCTCAGTTTTCAAACATAGAGTGTCAGAAAATGTTCAAAGATAAGTGAGGAAACCTTGTAACACTGTCCTACTCCCAAGTTTGCAGCAGGCTGCAGGAAAGCACACCTAACTGGTGTGCAGAAAGCCATCAGCACTGAGTGCTGATAAAAGGTCAAATGTGTTAATTAAATATTTGCTCATCTCTGTCTGGAGTCAAAGGGGCAGATTTGGGATGGAAGGATGAAACAAATCAGTGTCTCTGTGCTGTGCAGGGCAGCTGTCATGAGAGGCTGAGCTGTTTTGCTGGTGTTTCAGGCACAAAGCCACTCTGTGGCTATTTCTGCCTCTGTCTCTGGGAAGATTTTGTTATCATGGAGCAGGGTGGCCCCTTGGCAATTCCTGTAGTAAATCTGGTGTGAGGTGATAGGTAAAGCCAGGCAGTGCTGTGGCTCCTGCAGACAGGGCCCTCCTCTTAGCTGTGTATGGGCATTTTTAATTTTTTTTCTCCAGGCTATTGCAGGGGAAGTACCTTTTTAAATTTTAGTTCCTGTAAAAGCAAGCCTGGGGGTGCACAGTGCAGTGCTGTCCAGACCTGGCTGTGGTGGCTGCCTGACTGGCAACAGTCCAGCCCCTACTGCTCCCTGCGGGGGTGTGGTTCTGGGGGGTGACTGGTGGGGAAGGGGAAGCTGGAGTTGGAGAGCCTTGCTTTCTGAGCAGGGCTGTCCTCCACATCTCCCTCTAACAGGGATGATCTGGTGTTAGACTGTGGTGATCCCTAGGGTGAGGAAGCAGCCAGCTCCAAGCCTCTACATCATGGGAGCTTTGCTGCCATAGCACCTACCCTGGTGCTTTTGACAAATAATCAAAAATGTTGCAGATGAGAAAAGGTTATCTACAAAGTATGAGCCAAGAAATTAATACAGCTTGGTGTGTGTGCACAGGAGGCACGATGGGCCAGTGCTTTGTTCGGCTCTGGCTGTACCCGCTCCTTCCTGGAGGGCAGAAAAGCAGCTACTTTTTGTCCCAAATCAAATTGGATTAAAACTAAGCAATGTAGTGAGAGAAACAAGCAGCTTAAGCTGAACCTTGTTACACTGAGGTAGTCAGAGCATCCTAGTGGGATTTCATTTAGTTCTCCTTTTCCGTTTGTGAGGAGACATGACAAGATTTTCTGCTTCTGTAGATTTGCAGATTTTCTACCAAGGCAGTAAATTCCTTAACAGAATCACCTTTCTGCTGGTTTGTGAAGGAGAGAGAATAGGGGGGAAAATAGTTCAGGGAGGAGGAAGAAAAGGGAAACAAAAGAAGGAGCAAGCAAAATCTTGTTTTCTGTGGGATTTGATTTGCACTGAATGCCAGAACAAGTAAATGTGAAAGAACAGATTTCACTATTGAGAGAGATTGGAAGAGGCCAGCACGGTTTCCCTTGCTGGGGTGACACTTTTAAATTTCTATTAGCAAGTTTTTAAAGCCTTCAGTGAAGGCTTTTTCCATCTGCAATGTGAATCAACTGAGTGCTCAGAATGCTATTTGAGTCCAGCTGCATCTCTCAGCCTTGCAGAGTCACCTGGAAAATTGAGCAGAGGGGCTCACAGTGCCTCAGCAGCACGACTGCCCTTGGCCAAGATGCTCTTGGCCCCTGTGAGCACTCAGCCTGCAAAGTCAGGCATGTTGATATCAACAGCCTCCCTCACCTAAGATAATGATATTTATCATTGTTTATTTGCTTTTATGATAGTTAAAGATATTTAGACATACTGCTGAGGAGGCAAAAATGCCTCCTGCTCACGTTGCTTCTCTTTGCAGAAGGTGGTGGGCTGTGCTCAGATGGCAGCCAGAGCAGTGGGTGCCCTGCTATTACAGAGCACTGGGTTCTGCGGGCCCATGGGAAACTGTCCTGGGGTGCATCAGGCACAGCGTCACCATCCAGTTGAGGGATGGGATTGTTCGGCTCTGCTCAGCACTGCTGCAGCCTTACCTTGAGTCCTGTGTGCAGTCCTTTTTGCTCACTGCAATATAGAAAAGATATTAAACTGTTAGAGAGTGTCCAAAGGAGGGTAATGAAGAGGGTAAAGGGCCTTGAGGGGAAGCCATGTGAGGAGTTGCTGAGGTCACTTGGTCTGTTCAGCCTGGAGGAGAGTGGGGGGAAAACATCATTGCAGTTTCAACTTCCTCATAAGGGGAAGAGAAGGGGCAGTCACTGATCTCTTTTCTGTGGTGACTAGTGACAGGACCCAAGCAAATGGTCAAAGCTGTTTCAGGAGATACCAGAAAAAAGTTCTTCACCGAGAGGGTGACTGTGCAATGGAACAAGCTCCCCAAGGGAAGTGGTCACATCACCAAGAGTGAGAGAATTCAAGAAGCATTTCAACAGTGGTCTCAGGCACATAGTGTGACTGTTGGGGATGGTGCTGTGCAGGCCTAAGACTTGGACTTGATGATCCTTGTGGGTCGCTTCCAATACAGCATATTCTGTGACTGTGTGAAAATAGTGCCTCTAAGCGCAAAAGAAAGAGGAATTTGGGGATCTATGCCCTAGAAAGCTTATCTAATCCATGGGACAAACTTTACAGGTAATAGGCTCTCTTTAGCATGTGCTGGTCAAGAGAAATGTCTCAAACTAATTTCAGTGATTATCCCACCCTATGAAGCGTAATTAATTTGAGGGTCCAGGGGCTTTGGTCTTGCATTAAGTCCAATTTGGTGCTTCCGCTAGCAGCAGAGGTCGCGGAAGGGGGAACAAGCCCCCTGTGCTTCTGATAGCGTCAAGCTGGCAGCAGCACTAAGTGCTTGGGAAAGCATACATGGGATTGGGAAAGAATTGCAGCAGGTTGGAGGAAGGGCTGGAAAATTGCCCATATCTATTTTCCTTAAGGTAGGTGCTAACTGCAACACTGATCAGCATCAGTATGGGAGGCAACAGTCTCTGCAGTTACGGCACGGGGCTTCTGAGGGTTTGTGCTGTGTCAACAGCATCACTCTTTGGGGACAAACAAAGGTCACATCAGGCTGAAACTGAGAGGCACAAAGCTCCCCTTGTGCTCAACACTCAAAGGGTTGTAGCTGAAATATTGTCTCCTCTTTGTCCACAACTTCCTTGGAAGTTGAGTTTTTCCTGGTTTTCTGCTTTTTCCCAAATGGGGATGAGCAGCAGCAGCACTGCAGGACTCTGACCTACAAGAAAACCTGAAACAGAGTGGGGCTGAACCTGTGTGTGTCATGCCAATAAACCACGAAATACCAGGCTAGTGTTGTTGCCTTAGCCAGCAAGAAATAGCACTGAATGGTAGCTCAACTTGATTCTCTGCAGCAGGATTTGTTAGTGGAGAGGATCATCCACTGGGAAAGGCAGTGCTGAAGTTTTGGGGGATGCAAAGCTTTGGAGGGAGGTAGCTGAGCCAGGCTGCATGCAAGGGAGAGGGCCTCAGGGCACTGCGTGGAGGCTAAGCTGGGATTCTGAGCTGCCACATGGGAGCAAGCAGTCTGTATCCAATTAAAAATTGGAGCAGCTCCTCTGCATGGACAGAGGAAGAACTTTTGTTCTCTGAGCTGGAGAGCAAGGACACTGCTGGGAAGGAGCGGGAGGTGTCCCAGCAGCTCAGCTCACCCTGGCCTCGCTCTGCAGAGCTGGGGGCCGTATAAATGGGCTTTATTACTTGAGGTGATGAGACTGAAAAGTGCTGCCTACTACAAAAGCAGGGGACTGCAAGCACATAATGCAGCACCCAGAGGGTGACATTTAGCCTTGTTGCTAAAATACTTAAAATGAGGCAATAAGGGAATTCCTGCCAAAGGAGAGGGGCTGTAGCTGCAGGGAGCCCCTGGGGTTATCACGTGGGCAGAGATGTCCCTGTGCCCAAAGAAAAGCCTCCTCCTTGTTTGACTCACTGCGTGGACATGGTGAGCATAGGGCTCTTTTATGAAATGCCTGTTGAGCAGTGGACAACACAGGATGGTAAAATCCAAGGCTGGGAGAAGGTGTTCCTTGAGCAAAAAATGAGTCTCTGGAGATCTCCCAAAGGTGTGGGAAGAAGTGAGCTGTAACCTCACTCAACTGCTCCCTTCTGTCCTCATCCTGTGACAGATGGAGGAGCAGAGCCAGCTCTTGTACTGGGCTAACTCTTCAAATAATTCCCACTAAACCAAATAGGCTGCCAAGCACGGGCTGAATTTTGCTGGCTTTTGTTTTCAAGTGTTCCCAGCTGCGCAGCCCCTGGGTGCCAGCACAAAGGCATTTTCCCAAGCGCTGTGTCCCAGTGTGACATTCAAACACAAGAAGCATGGAGAATTTGCCCCTCCCTCTCCTGCCCTTGCCTTCACCTGGATGAGGTGGCTGCAGGTTGGTGGCTGCACTGGGCTCAAGGTGCTCTGGTAGCTCCTGGACTGGGTAAGACAGTCAGTGGCATTCCCAAGAGAAGGGTTTCTCCCAGACAGGACAAGGCAGCCTGGGGCAGGAAGGGAGCAGCCCTACAGCTCTGCTTCACTCCAGCTCACAGAGCCAGGGCACACCCATGGATCATGCTGGCATGCAGGCAAAAGCTTCTTACTCTGGCCTGATGCCAGCTTGTGCTGGGAGAACTGCTCCTGGAGTCAGTGAGGCAGAGGAATTGAGGTGGGATTCTTCCTGTCCACCATTTCCATCTGTCCTTAGAAGCAAATCTGAGATTTGGGGGCAAACCCATCCTAGGAAGGTGCTGTGAGCTGGCCTGGTGAGATCCTGGTGTGACATCTGAAGAGCTGTGGTTGCTGAGCTGGTGGTGGACTTGTGTCCCACTGCTGCCACTGCCCCAACACCTGGATAGGTACTTTTTTACCATGAAATTTTGGGTCTGGCTGCTGGGGTGGAATAGGCTGCAGCATCTCCAAAATGCTGCTCTGAGGGGAGCTGTGTGATTGCAAACACTGCTTTCAGATGATCCATCACCAAATTCAGCATCCAACCCCCCTTATTTTCCTAGGAGGAACCTGTAATTCCCATCTACAACAAGATCAGCCATTGTAGATCCTGCTCTGAAGACCAGATCACACCTACAGCCAATTTCTCCCCATTCCCATGGACAACGCCTGGAGCCACTATGGAGCATGACATGCCAAATCTCAGCCCCCAAAACACAGTGTCTGACACTGACAGCACAGGAGGTGCAGCCAATGCACTGAACTCAAAAATGAGCTGTCTCATGGCACCCCCAAAATGTGATTTTTCTGCCCTTGTTCAGCTCTCTGCTCCCTGCAGCTACCCCAGGGCTGGGCCCCACTGGTGCAGGCTCTTGGATTTATCCCATCCCCTGCAGCCAGCCCAGCATCCTGCCCAGGAGGGGCCAGGAGTGCATCCATATATAGGCAGAAGATCAATCCAGCTGATAATTTGGCACTTAGCATGGAGAAATGACAGCAGGAAAGTTCATTGTCAGCATTTTATTAAAGATTTTGTGTGTTTTTAGCAGCCAGTGGATTTCCTGTTTTCATTCTTCCGTAGTTTCCCTTTGTTCTTCCGAATTTTTCCTTCATTCTTAAGCAATTTTTCTTTGGTTTCTTGTGATCTTTGTTTGTTCTTCTGCATTTCTTCTCGGATCTCCTGTATTTTTTCTTTGATGCTCTGTATTTTTTTGTTGATGTCCTGTACTTTTTCTTTGTGGTTACGTATTTTTATTTCACTCTCTGTTTTTTCTTCATTCTTCTCTATTGTTTCTTCATTTCTCTGTAATTTTTCTTCATTTCTCTGTAATTTTTCTTCATTCCTCTGTAATTTTTCTTCATTCCTAGGTAATTTTTCTTCATTCTTTGGTATTTTTAATTTGTTTTGCTGTATTTTTTCTTTGTTCTTACGTATTTTTTCTTTGATCTCCTGTATTTTGTCTTTGTTCGTCCATAGTTTGGTTACATTCTCTTTTTGTACTTCATTCTTCCGTTTTTTTCCTTCGATCTCGTCTAGTCTTTGTTTCTTCATCTGTATTTTCATTTCGTTCTTCCGTATATTTTCCTTGATCTTCTCTATTTTTTCTTTATACTCCTGTATTTTTATTTCATTCTTCTGTATTTTTTCATTGATATCCTGCATTTCTTCTTCAGTGCTCTTAATTTTTTCTCTGAGTGCCTGCATTTTCTCTTCGTTCTTCTGTAATTTTTCTTTGTATTTCTGTATTTTTTCTTCCTTCTTCAGAAAATGTTTTTCGTCATCCCGCTCGTTAGCCGTGCCCTCCGCAAAGCTCAGTTTCCCCATTACGTCTCCTACCTCCTCAGTCGCTGCGGCATCCGAGGTGTGAGTGGGAAGTGAGAGATTTCGGGCAAAAACTGACCGCAGCTATTGGACACTTGCTGGGGGAGGCGAGGGACCGGCTGCCGCTTTCCCAGCGGGCTGAGCACGCCCAGGCTCGGCTCCTCGCGTCCCCGGCACCGGCGCTGGCTCGCCAGGGTCGCCCTGCGTGGCTGTGGGGCCGCGGAGGCCGCTGAGGGGCTCCGGGGGCCGTTGAGAGGCTGCGGTAACCGTTGAGGGGCTGCGGGGCGGCTGAGGGGGTGCGGGGCCGCTGAAGGGTGGGGGCTCCCCTGAAAGGCTGCGGGACCGCCGAGGCCACCGAGGGCCTGCGGGGCCGCTAAGGATGTGCGGAAGCCCTGAGGGGCGGCGGAGGGCGGCGGGGCCGTAAAGCCGCCGTGGCCCCTTGAGGTGGCGCCTCGTCCTCCTGAAGCGGCGCCTCACCCGCCTGANTCCTCCTGAAGCGGCGCCTCACCTGCCTGAGGCGACAACGGCCGGGGCGGGGCCACGGCGCGTGCTGGAGGAGGGGCCAGGATAGGCCCCGCCCCCTCGCCGGGAAGGGGCGTGGCCCACTGGGGCGACGTCACGGGAGCGCTGATTTGCATACGCCGTGCGTGCCGCGGGGTGGGTGGGTGGACGCCGGAGGTGGCGGATCCAAGATGGCGCCGTGCGGACGTGTCCGGAGCCGCTGCCCGGGCCCGGCGCTGCTCCTGCTGCTGGCGCTGGCGGCGCGGCCGGCGGCNCCCGGACCGGGGCAGCCAGCGGGGCCGGGCGGGGCCGTCCCGCGGAGTGCCCGCGGCGGCGGGTCGGGCAGCGGGTGGAAGCTGTCGGAGGAGGCGGTGTGCCGGGAGGACGTGGTGCGGCTCTGCTCCAAGCACAGCTGGGCCAACAACCTCGCCGTGCTCGAGTGCCTGCAGGACGTCCGCGAGGTGAGGGTCGGGCCCGGGGCCGGGCCGGGCCTGCCCGCGGCGGCGAACAAAGAGCGGGGTCCGCGCCGCCCGCGCCCCGCTGCGCCGCCGCCCCGCGTTTCCCTCATGGTTTGTGTTTTAAATATCGGAGTTTGCGCTGCGGAGCTCCGTGAGGGGAGCGAGCTAGCTGCGGGGTGGCCGTGAGGGCTCCGGAGAGCAGCTCCTCTTCATCTGCACCTCGGGGCTCCGCGCTGCCACCCGCGCAGCGCCCTCCGGGCACGGAGAGCTCTCGGGGGCATGGCTTTGTGTTCTGGCTCTGGTGCCTTGCGGGGTTATTCGTTTCCCAGAGGTCTGGGAGAGCCCTGTCGCGTAGTGCTGAGTGAAAGCGCCGTGCTTGTAGCAGCAGTGACCTGAGGAGGTTTTTTTCACGTTCAGGTTCCCACCTTCGCCTAGAACTCGGCTGCAGAGGCGGCTGGTTTCCAGTCCTTGATTGTGTGCGTATGAAACTCGATATACAATCATTAGACCTGGCTGTCTTTATGGGTAGGTTAACGGGGCAGCCTGTGTTGTTCCCTAACATCTATCGTGAGCGGTTTTAAGTCCAGCTCAAGAAAAAACTGAGTTGCGACCTCCGAGTCTTTCCAGCTCCATCTTTTCATTCATTCGTGGGCTCAGTTTGAAGCAGCCTTTGGGCGACGTGCCTTTCGTGAGCTGTTCTGGTCTTGAGGTCTGTGTAGTTCTTGGCTTCTCTGCTGTGAAATCCAGGAATGCTTGGCTGGGTCAGTTTTAATGGTGTTTTGCACAGTTGGGGAATGCGATTAGGAACAACCTGGGCTCGTTTCCCATCCGTTATTATGGGGACAGCAGATGGCAGTGACAATGGTTACTCTGACCGAGGGGAGTTTTGAACCAGTAAGTGTCAGTGATTATTTCTGACTTAAAATGCAAAGATAATTTAGATTTTTTTCTAACTTCACGTTTTAATTTTGGAGGGGTAGTTAGTAAGACACTCGTGGTAGGTGTTTTAAATGAGTTATACTGCAACATCTGTCACAGTTATGAAACGCTCTGAAAATGTGCTTTATGAATAACTTGCCCCTTGCTGTTTCTTTCACCTGTCTGGGATCTTTTGGTCCCCTTTTAGGGAGGCATCCTATCCGAGAGGATTTCGGAAGCTGACCTCACAAGCAGTGGCTCACAAGCTGCCAGCCTGCCAAAAAGGCAAGCTCTTGTTGTTCCTTTCTTTCCAGTAGCATAGCTCCTCCCTACTTTTTTCATAGTTCCAGTGCCTGTTGGTTTTCTGCCATTTTAGCGAGGTGAACCCTTTTGTGGTCTAATTTATTGGTTTTCTGCAAGAATAGTTTTGTCATTTTTCTGAGTTAAAGCACAGAGTGGGGTGAGTGCAGGGCTGGGACCAAGGGCTGTGCAGGGAGAGGGAAAAGATTGAATTGAAGATGAAGGAAAGCTATGTATCATGCTTTATTTTCAGCAAGTACAAACCCTTATGTTGGCTCTGTATATCTCCTGAGAACTCCACTCTTTGAATGTTATGTCTGCTTGTGGATTTCTTTTTCCTGTTCCTAACCTTGCCTTGATGTCAGTAGTTTGCTGGCCCTTGGTCTTGTCTAGCTGTAGTGCTGCCTGATGCCCAGTGCTGAAGGTGAATCTTTTGCTGGGTGACATCCCAGGTATCAACAGGACATCTCAGGGCTCTTTTGGATTGAGTTTTCTCTCTGAAGGTGCCATTCTGCAGCCTTGTCCTTATTTGTCTGTCACCCTGCAAAGAGCACTGCCAGCTGGTCTTAACCCTCAACAGTTTGCCCCCAGTAACACTGATGTGATGGGCTGCATCCTGATGTAAAAATGACTTCACAGAATGCTGCGCTGAGAAATTAATTAAAATAGCTGACTTCTATGTATCCCTATTGTTTAACACTTGATATTTAGATTGTGAATAAAAGTCATGAGTTGTAAACATTATGTAGCATTTCAGCTGATAGGGAACGGGGTCAGATGTTGTCTCAGACGTTTCCTTTGCGTTGGAGGTGACAGCGGAGGAAGTAAGTGACGTATTGGCTGTTGTTGATATAACTTTTACTTCTGACTCTAGAGCATCTGACCGCTTGTTTGGATGGTACCAGAACAGTGACAATTACATTTTAAAATGGGTGAGGAGCTAGTCTGAGTCATACAGCCCACTTAAAACCAGTCAGGCTATAGTAAATGGAGATTTGGGGGAATTGTTTTGTGTGTGACACTGTCAGTGAGGACAGTGTGTGGACACTGCTGCAAGAAGCAGGTAAGATTTTTGGATGCAGTTAGGCTGCAGAAGTAGCCTTTTTTCTATCAGTGTTTAAGGTAATCTTACTTTTCTCATAAGAAATGTTTCTCTAAAGTGGAGAAAAGTTCAGTTTGAAACTGGGAGTGTTAGGATTATCCATTGATTTTTTTAATGTGATACAAGTAAGCTAGGACACTTCTAAATATGAATAACCAGGAGAAACAACTTCTTGAAATGTTCTTTTGAGTCCATTAAATATAGAGAAAATAGAAGGTGTGCATGTTTCATTGGTCAGTGTGAATGCAATCGCATGGTTTCAATATCTGCTAATTTCTAGGTGTGGATGTCTTTAAAGTACATCCTCCCTTGCTTTCATTGGGTAGTTCTGACCCTAAAGGAACAGGAGAGTTAAGTCAGTGGTTGACTGGTACAGGAGCCCAACTCTTAAGGCAAATGTTGAAAAAAGTAGTTTAACACAAATATTCGGTAAAGAATGGTGTGACACAAAGAAAATGTTAAAAAATCCCCCAAACTCCACACCCAAAACCCTACACAAATGCAAAAACCCACCCAAACTAAACCCCCAAATAGTAAATTTTAAAGTTTTGGTTTTGAGACATTATTTGTAGACTGTCAATTTAAAATATTATCAAGAGTTATTTAAGAGCTGTGTATTTTTAGAATTCTTGAAGAAAAAGTAGTCAGATCCCCAGACCGATATAAAATACTTTTTACCACTTACTTTTCCAGTGAGTCAAAGAAATGTTTAATTAACGTAGCGCAGAGTCCTCTTTCCTTTTGTAGTAGAAGGATGGGAAGGATGCTCCTTAATTGGAGAAGGAAATGGTCGTGGTCAGAGCTACTCAGCTTAAACATGTTTGACCATAATCAGAAAATAGAATAAACCACATTTTTTTGGTGTATTTTGCAAATGAATTAACTTCCTTCTAGTTAGAAGTATTCATGCTCTGGATATATTACAGTTTTGAGGGACTTAAATTTTGTCATCAAGATTATAATTATTATTCACATAATACTATGTCATGATATAAAAAGAGTGGACTGGGGTAAAGTATATTTATATTTTTAAAAACTGTGTTCCAAAGTGGTTTTTTTCCTGAAAGGATTCAGGTTGCAAGCCTGTTTCTGGAAAGACTTTAGAGCTTGCATTTCACTGAACATAGGCTGCAGCCTTTAAGCCCTTTTTTTGTGGGCTTCCTGTTAAAGTGATTTGCATGGTGGTTAAAGTATAAATAAACGCATGAAATATTAATATATTTTCTAGGTAACGATTTTTGCTTGATTAATGATGATTTGCATTTGAAGCATGACTGAGTTGTTGAATTTGAGGTGGGAAACATTAAAAGGGATGAAATTAATCTTAACCAGTGTGGTTCTCTTATCTGGTTTACTAGTGGAGCATAATTTTACTGTTAAAACCTACATTACATCTGGTTAATTGGTGAGTGAATTTGATACCATAATTGTTGAGCTTTGCTAGCATTGCTCTTATAAAGACTGTGCAATATTTAAAGCATTATATTGTTCTGTGTAATGCTAATGCATTGTAGGCTAAGTATTTTTTCTAAGATCAAATAGTTGTGGTTAACCTGGGATTAGAGATCAAAGTTTTGGCCTCCTGCTACTTTCTTCTACTGAATGGTTCCGTTTCTTTGGTAGCACCTTTATAGCAAAGACAGTGTAATTGAGCCTGAATGTGCTGCCTTCTGAAAAGAATAGGGCTCTTTTAGTGTTGAGGATTGGATTAAGAAGAAAACAAGTTATCATGAAAGTTGTGTGTTTCAAGAATAGTATTTTTCCTGTTATTTCATACTTGTAGTCTGTGTAAAAGGCCAGAAAATTCATTTGATGTGACTTAATGGACTAGGGAGCATGTACCATTTGACAGACCAGGAACTGTCATATTTCTTCCATTTAAATGTTTTATTCCTCTCTCTGTATGTACCTGAGCTCCTTAAGTGATCTGATAAAATAGTGTCAGCGAAATGACTTGTTTTAAAATTATAGATGGAGAATATAAACCAGACAGTAACGCATGCTTGCAGTCTTCATCTCTTTTGGTAAGTGTGGGAAAAGTTGCATGTGCTCAGTCCCTGTCCTGGTACTCTAGTGTTTCTACCTTTTTGGCAAATGGATTGGAAATGTGAAGGCTTCCCTGAAGCTTTTTATTCACACTGAGGTAGATGAGTGCGATCTGTCACAGCAGCTCATTTTATTTTTCCTCTTTTTATCTCCCTAACTTATTGAGTTAAAGGTCAAAGGTTTTGTTTTGACTCAACATATGACATTATATCATATTTGAGCACATACTCCTGTTATTCTGTCTCTCTCAGCTTTCCCGTGCACAGGTGGAGGCTGGCATTTAAAGTACCCTTTTTGAGATGTCTCATTTGTGGCAGCAAATGACTGGTTACCTGTCCAGAGATGTAAATAATTGAGGGCTGTGGATTAAACATAGTGTGAGGGTAGGCTAGTTCTTAGGAAATGCAGATGGTCAAAGTATGCTTGAGAGGGCTGACCATCTCTTTCAGCACTTGTGGGGTTTTTTTCCACAAAATCTCCAGGCATTCTCCCTGGCCTTCAGGTGAGCTATTTTAAGTAACTGCCTGTTTAAGTTTTAAGAAACTGCCTGTTTCTCGGGTTGGTAAGTCCATGGTTGTGGGATGGAGGCTGTTCTGGTTCTCTAATCATTACTATTGCAAAGGAACAGGCAGTTAGTATTCCAGTGGTGCTCTTACAGTGCCTACAGCATTATCGTCTGGTTCACATATCAACACTCAAAGGGTTGGGTTTTTTTTAAAGGCAGTGATCAGAAACCTGAAAGATGTACCTTAAGCTTTGCCAAGGGCTTTGCTTACATTTTCTCTTCTTTCCAAGGGATATTGACCTGGCAATCATTCAAAGTCTGAAAAGGACACAGGAGTTTTAAGAACTGTTACATTCCTGAGAAGAATAAAAGGGGAATTCATACCAATATAGTTAGAGTTGAGCTAACTTAAAGGAAAAATGTGTTGCAATTTTAAGAGATTGAGTTAATTATTGCTCTGTAACTGGACTCGATGAGTTGAAGCTTGTGACATCTGGATTAGAAATTTTCGGATACCATTCTGTCTTAAATGGAGTTTAATGAAGAATTTACAGCAGTTTGTGGTAGATGCAAATTAGTTTGACTGGTCAGGATAGTCCCTCCTGCTTCTAAAATTTATGAAATGGAAGATGGACTATCCAGATCAATGGAGGAGAATGGCTGGACCTAGGAGAAAGGATTGAGATGATTTAAGTTTTGAAAAACACATGAGCAACAGGAAGGCAAGGCTGGAACACTGAAGGTTTTTCTCCTGAGGCTTGGCTTCTTAACTGAGATTAGCTGCATTTTTGTTCTGAGGTTCTCATTTTTCCTTGTGTTTGGGTAGTGTAAGCTCAGTTTCCTCCTGGCTTTTGTAGTTGAATCTTAAAGTCAAATACTAAATATACTTTAAAAGTTTGATTTGTTTTTAGGTTGGTTTCTTTGGCATCAGCCTTTGGCTTCATCTCAGAATGTAGCAATATTTAAAAGTACTCTTTCTTCTTTCTGAAGCTCTGTGTGAGCTGAATAGAGGGGAAGATGGTCTCTCTCATGCCAGGTCCTGGACTTACTGTCTTGTGAACAGAGCATTGAGCATATCTCTCAGTTCTCCATATCGTTGGCTGCACTTTTTCTTATCAGAGAGAGTTATTCTTGTGGGTTTTTTGGGGATGGGTTTGTTTTTCTTAATTCTGTGCTGTTCTTGGCAGGCTGGTACTTGTGGTAGTTGTTGTCTATCAGTTTGGCCTGGGATCTTTGGCTCAGTAAAAGAGATTATCTTACAGGTCTACTTCCTCCAGCAAGCTGGCACTGCTGGCCTGCTCTGGCTCTGCATACCAAGGAGAAAAGGGGTGGAAATACAAGGGGAGAAATAAAGTTTGATGCAGGCTGTGCAGCCTGGGCTTGGCTCAGTGAGAAAGCCATGTTAGGGGGAGGTGATTTACTGAGCCAAATAGCTGAATATATTGAAAAGCAAAGACTGCAAAGACTTGTTACAGAGAGGTACAGTAGGTTTACATGTGTGCTCTTCTCTCTTGTACTGGAGGAAAGGAGATCTCTCTGGTGCTGCTTTGGGTTGTCATGGTTGGAACAGAATGTTTTGAGGAAGGATTATTCTTGGCAAATAAAGTGCTGTATCTGTTTTCTAGTACAGAGATGACTAGGTGTTCTTTGTAGTGTAGCTTTCCTGCATGCATGCACCACTTTTCCAGTGGATTCTGCTTCTTTGGTCTTTGGAAAATGCACACTTGCTTTGGAAAGAGCTTTGCAATTATTCATCCTAATAATATACCCCAAAGAATTGGATGAATAAAAGGTCTAGGTAATTGCCTTTTTATTTGAAATCTTGCTTTAAAATAGTTTTTTCTTTTTGATCTTCTGACTAATTCAGTTTTAAAGTCTGTGAAGTTGGTTGCTATGGCACTGAAATTTTTCAATTCTGTTAGCTGATAATTTTCTGTTATCAAGGGATACCTTGATTTTCTGGATGTTAAGTTTATCAGTGTCCATCACAGTGCATTAGGTGAAGACCAGAGATCGTACTTTCCCTGGGTACCAGCTTGTGGCATAATTGCAACCTTTTTTCAGGAGAGGAGATGAAAACCCATCCTGTTTCACTTTTGAGTAGGGGTGACATTCATAAAAACTGTCCTGGAATGCTGGTATCTGAATGTCTGCAGCTCTGAGCTAAGGAATCTCCTTCAGGAGTTAGCAGTGTCTTTTTTCTCTGTGCTGTCTTTAGTTTAGTGCATGAGTTTATTTAATTTTATTCCTTTAGATAAATGTGTCTTGTAGATCTTACAGCTTTGTGAGCTTAGATTTCTTGTGTTTGCATTAGAGCAAAGTTTGTAATGTCTACAATTTTGCCTTTAACTGAACACCTGATGCCTTCAGTAACAGTAGGCTAAAGATTAATGGTACACATGGAATATCCCTTTTGCCAAGTAACACCAAAGGGAAAAATGACCATCATCATGCAGGACAGGAACGACTATTTTCTGCATTTGTTAATTTTTTTGCATCTTTGCCTGAAGCAATGGATTGCTGAGAAGTGCTGAGGTGGCAGAAAGTAGTTAATGTAAGTTTTCACGGTTTCTCAACATACCTGAAGTATTTTGCTCCTTTCCAGTTAGTGGCAGAACTGTGTGCTCTTTTATGAAAAACTTATTTTAGTTTCCTTAGTTGATTCTGAGGAGTTTTGAGTCTCTTTCAGAGAATGCAAGTGGTTATGCTGATGTAATTAAGTGCTTATATGTAACAGTGTGGGTTAATACCAAATATCTCTTACAGCCCTGCTATGCAAAATCAATCAGGCAAATGTGCTGTGTTTTGTTTTAAAAATAATGACTAGCTTAATCTGGTAACAAGTTTGCTGTCTAGATCTTTTGAATCTTAATAGGAAGCTCACCAGTCTTCCTGATGCTCAGTAGTTTGCTAATTGAGGCTTTTTTTTCTAGACTGTTCTGTTATTGCAGGGTAAAATACTTTGCACCAAGTGAACTGCAAAACAAACTCAGCAGAGCATGCATTCTTCTAAGTGTTGAAGTAATTGCCCTACAAAAAGGTTTTGATGGAATTAAGCAAAAGATAACAAATCCAAACCTGCTTGGCTTGTAGACCTTCTTCTGTGACAGTCCAGACTTGATTTGAGCTGAGTCAACTTTTGTTAGGCTGTTCTCAGCTGAGTTGAAATAAGATCTGGAAGAAGCTTGCAGTAGGCTCTTTCCTTATCAGTGGATTTTTTGGCTTATATCTATCTCTGTGGCCTGTGTATGTCACAAAATCAGAAAAACTAACTACTTTCAAGTAAAATCACTGCAATGCTGCAGTTGTCATAATTTGCAACAGGAATTGTTCATGAGACTGCAGTTTTTCAGCTGTGTTCATGGTGATCTAAACAAATCAATATTAATGTGATCCTTTTGTTGTAAAATTCAGACAGGCTGGTCAAAATTGTCTCCACTTAAACAAGGTCCTGATTAACTGCAGGTGCAGAGAACTGTTGACTCTAGTTTTATTTGTCGGGCATTTTGTTTTGCTGTTCACTTATGACATTGTATTGACTGGATGCGTTTTAGGTCATAGAATTCTAGAGCCACAGAGTGGTTGGAAGGGACCTTAAAGCTTGTCTTGTCCCAAGCCCCCTGCCATGGACACAGACACCTTCCACTCGATCAGGTTGCTCCAAGCCCCTGGACGATTCCAGGGATGAGGCATCTACAGCTTCTCGTCAACCAACAGCCCGAGTTCCTTCTCTGACTGTTCCTTTTGAACTGCTTCTAGGAACACACTCTATTTTTGATGCTTCAGCATCTGAGATGTGTGAGAGGTGAGGTGCTGGATCTCTTACCATGACACAGGTATTCAAATTCGTGGTGACATCTGTCTTAACTTGCTGAAGCCTATAGAGCAGACTCTGCAGCAGAGGTCAGAGATTTTGTCAATGTAATAACATTGCTTACTTTTTTAATTGGAGGCTTCCAGGCAATGATCTGCAGCCATCTTCACTTGTTTCTGATCAGTTGTGTGAAGCAATGCCAGGTTTTAAACCCAGAAAAAGAAAAGGCTGAAACAGTTTGTTGTGTTGTGAATCTTTCCTGCATTTTTATGAAAAAGAGTACTGGAATGGGATTCCCATGGTGAATGCTTGTCCTGTCTCTAGGAATCACCTGAGAGGGTGTGCTTCTAGGGAACATTTCCCTCAACTGATTTACATCTCTAAAGATGTACACTCATTTTAATGTTACTGTTAATAGCCTTAATTAGATGTGTATGTCCTACTAGCTGTAGGAAGGATGGTTTTCTGTACTTCCCTCACAGAACACAAAGCTTTGCAGTGTTTCATATTTTTGCTTCATGGTCTGTGCTTTAGCAGGCACCAAACATATGGTGAACCATCTCTGATAATACTCTCACCTCTGACTCCAGAAATAGCAGCACTCAAATATAGGGCAGAGTTGCCTGGAATAATGCAGTTTGTTCCAGCTCAGGCACTCAGCAGTGTGGCTTGAGCTTGTCCACATCAGACTCCCCTCACGTGCTCCGGGGCTATGTTGGCTTCCTTTCCACGAGCAGCTCACAGGTAAGGCTTACACAAAGGGGAAAAGCATACAACAAACCACAAACTACAGGGTTTTTGGTTTCCCTCCCCTCCTCCAGGCATTTATGAAGTCTTCCAGCGTCCTCTTGTATAAACCATAGTCTAAACTTGTTCTGCTAGGGAGAGTGCTGATGGAATTTAAATTCTTCTCTTTGTATGTCAGCTCTTCCCAAAGTAATTTCCCCAAATACTTTCCTCCCTCAAGGCATTTCAGTGAAACCCATCATGACTTTGTGATGCCCTCCAAGATTTTTTAGTAAATGTTATCCTCTAATGTCAGTTTCATTCACTGGGGTTCAGTATCTCAGAATACTTGAAAAAGGCATTTTCTGAAAACTTTGAGGGTGTTGGAGAGCTCAGGTAAACTGTATGGTGCTGGCACGAAGCTGGGAGACGGATTCAACTTGAATTTCTCTGTCGTATAGTCAAAAGAGAAGATGCTTAAGTCACTTAACCTGCTGGGTTTTGCCCCACCACAGCTGTATTATCCAGTGTGGTGTCTGGATTGGTTTAGGGAAAATGGAATAGGCAAAATGTTTCTATTGCTTACAGCTGTACATCATGAATAACTTTAAATACCATGGCAGCTTATTGTTGCCATCTTAAAGTGATCATTTGTCTGTTGAGAGATGGAGTTTGATCTGACTGCAAAGACTTCTGCTTTGCCTACTGGGATCACAAATTTGGAATTGGGATCCTGCCTAGGAGATCAAAGTTTTAGGTTAAAAAAAAAACCCTCTGTGAACCTAATATGAAGCTATTTAAGCAAGAATGATAAAAAAGAAAGATGTTAAGAGAAGGTAGTTTAGAAGCTATTAGGCATTACAATATTGGGGAACACTTATATATCTTAAAATCTTTGTCTCAGGTTTTAAGGCAGCGTATTATTTCACACACTGTGATCGTTATGATTTTAAATTGCACTAGAAGAATCTTTCTGAACTGAACTTTTTTCCTTAGCAGCCATTTAAATTAAACTTGTGGAGGCTGGCTGATATGATACACTACTTTGGGAGCCAGTGATGCTGAAAGTACTCCTAAATAGCCCTTCTGGGCTTTAGTATGGTTTTCTAAGTTCTCTGTATGTTGCACACTTTTTGTAGCGTTAAAAGTTCTAAAATATATCAAAAAGTCATATTTGAAGAGTATCTAAAATAATGCCTCAAAGCTGTCAAAACACTGCACATGAGTAAAATTTGGGCAGTATGAGTATAGTGCTGTTTGCTCTTACATTTACAGAGTTTGTTGCTTTGTTCTATCTTCTTTTGGGGTTTGAGCCATTGGTAGCACTTCACACCTGAATCCAGGCCTTCAGAAGAGCTTCCTTTTGGTGAATCTGAAGCCTTATGGATAGGGAAACTGTGTGGATTGTTAGGGAAATGAGCATCTTTATTGGAGGAGGTTGGGGAAGATGGAGAATTGAACAGCACAGCCACTTCCCCAGTCATGAAGCCACCTGGAAACAAAGGGAGGGACAATGATTTTGGGGTTATTGTGTTCTAGAAGCTGCTGTGCAGAAGCTTAGAGGATCCAGTCACAGGGAGACAGTGCTGCTTGCCATGGTTTTCCAGCTGGGACTCTTGCTTCTCATGGGATACTAGAGCAGCAGGCTTGTGTTGAGCCTGTAGTTGTCACTAATAGCCAAGGTGGACACTGTTCTTGTTTGGTTGTTGTTTGTTTTAGCATGGCATTTTTCATATCATTCAAATGAGCAATCCAAAGCTATGCTAGCCTGCCATCTAAATAGATTTTCCAGAGCAAGGTACAGGAACAATCATTCCAGCTTGTTCTTGTGTGGAAAGTACATATTTTCATAGAAATAGACTGCAATATTCCTGATAACACAGATAAAATCACAGAATGCAGTAGCAGGAAAAAATTACTCATTTTGCAGAGAAACAAACAAGAGGCTTTGATAAGAATTTCTTGGATCCTATGGCATATTGCTGGGATTTTGACCATGGAAGTATTGAAGTTCCAAGGTTTTAAGTTGGATGTGGTAAGAGCAGAAAGTTGTTGCCTTTCCCTGGAAGAGGGACATGTTCAGGTGAAACCTCCAGAATAAAAATGGCTTGGAGAGTGTAGAAGGGCTTTCTATCCTGCTGTTCCAGGTGGTGGTAGTCATTAGCGGCCCCCTTACTAAAGCACACCTTGCACCTTGCTCTGAGGATTGCCACAGCTCTGGTGTGAGCAGAACAACTTCTATGTCAGTTAGCATTCCTGTGGAGTTACCTGTAGAATCTTCCAGTTTGCTTGGATGAGAAATGTGTTAGGATCCTGCAACACTTTGGGAGCTGCTGGTTCAAATAGCTGTGCTTTGGTTTCCTCAGCTACAGTACTTGGCAGCAGTAGAATGGTGTACAGGCTGAAAGCGTGGGCTGACAGTGAGTCTGTCTCCCTGCCGTGAACAGAGGTGAAGTTTGGTTGAGTTTGTTTGTTGTTTCTGCTTTTCAGCATGACATGTTCCATAACAGTTGAGCTTTGCCCCTACAGGCTTGGGAATGAATAGAGTCTCTTCTTAATTGTGAGCAGATTGCATTGGGTTTTTTTTAATTAGTCTCTCACCTGAACGATTCTATAATTCTTTGTTTGTTCTTCCTTACAATAAAAGATATGAACATGTTTAACATCTAGTGGCAAGATTTGCTGTATCAAAAGGTAAGAGGACACTGGGTGTCGATCTGAGTTACTTGATGTTCCACATCCTTTCTTACAGTCTGTTGCTAGCTTTAATCCACGAGAAATGCTTTGTGAAAAGATGGAATAATTTCTTTTGCCTGTAGCCTCTCAGAGTCTTAAAAACATTGTGGGATTGAAAGGGTGCTTCATCCTTCTTTTAGAGCAAAGCTGCCACGTTTTAGTCCAAAAGGAATTACAGGACTAAAAGAGTAGTAATATGCTATTTCTGTATGAAAATGCCTGAGGGTCTCATGAAACAGAAGTGTGGAGTAGGATGTTACTGACCTGAGGAATGTATTTGTTCTTAGTTTTGACATTCACATGCCTGGTAAATATTTAGGATTTGATTGCCATAGGCATTCTTCTTTCCAGAAAGCTGCAACTCCTCTTTTTAATGCGACAGAGATACCCTGGGAGTAGTTGTGGAGGAGGGAAGGGGCACAGGCAGCTTGTCCTCAAATTCTCTAGACGATGTGTCTTGCCAAGTTTCTGGCAAATGTTTATGAAGTCGCATGTAAACTGCAACAGTTGATGGATCTACTTGGGAGTGTAAGAGCCTGAGGTATGCATGTGATGAATACTGCTCATGACTTTGGGAATTCTGCAGTGCTCCCTTGGCTGTAACACTGTGGATGCATTTGGGTAGTTTTATCAATGAAATTCCCCATTGGGAAGAAAGTGCTTGCTGAGGGAAACAACAGATAAAGTTACCAAAATAACCCTTGCTCCCTAGGGAGCTGCTGGAGGAGGGAAGAATCCTGTCAGTCACACTTGGATTTGAATAACATGACATAATATCCTATCAATTGGTTTAGGGTGAATGGAGTGGGGGGCTGCACTTCTAGCCCCTCAGGCTTGCTTTGTGTTCAGAGCTTGGTTGCTTGTGTAGGATGCGTGTGACTGAAATGTTAAATTAAGTGTAATAGTTTTAAATCTTGGCATGTGTCAGGCTTGTCCAAGCTTAAATAAATTGAGTGCAGAACTAAAATGATGTGTATCTCTTATGCGGATGTGCCATAGTTGAATAATTGGTACATATGTGAGTAGGGCCCAATTTTATAAAAGGTGTCTGAATTTTTGCAGAATGCCCTAGTGAATTTGAATGTGTTTTCTTCCTCTGAGCTATTAAACAAGTTGTGAATGGTCTGTTCTTTTTATTTCTTAAAAGAAAAAAAAAGATTCCCCATTTGACTTTATTTATGCTGTTTGACCATTTACTTTGTTTTGAGGAATGCATGTCCTAAATGGTGATTTAGGTGGGTGTTTCAAATAGTTTATGCTGCAAATCTGAGGCAGTACTCTTGCAGAGAGCAGAGGCAGTGGGTCTGTCTGCAGAATGACATGACCATGTTGGTCCATCCAATTCAGTAGTGAGTTCCGTGGCAGGTGGGGAATGTATTCTAGAGATGTGTCAACAGTTAGAGCTAAATTGCTGTGTGAGGATTTGGGATTTCCCTATTCCCAGAAGGAGAAACAGCTTTAGCTAAGATATCTTTAGTAACAGTCTCTCTTCTGTTTGTTTAGGGAGTGAGCTGACCTGTTTGGCCACTCATCCAGAAATGTTTCAACATTAGTTTCTGAATGAGGTGATCGGCTCTTCTCCCAGGAGTGATTTCTCTGGATAAAATGGTGCATGTTTGGTACAGCTTTCAAGTATTAGATGCAACTCTTTCAGCCTAAGATCTTGCTTCAGTTGTTTGGAAACAAATGAGCCAAATCTGTTTGGTCACAGAGCTTTTCTCTGTTGTAATGCTTGTTTTTGAAGAAGGGGTGGTCTCAAAAATGTGTTTTGCTGGTTTGGGGAAGGAGTGGATAACGCTGTGTTTCAGCTGATAGAAAATTTAGTTTGTCCTCTTCTAATGCTGCACACCATGGCATTCAGTAATGCCAGTAATAACATGGGCCAATTATATGTTTATTTTAGGCTTTTCCTTTCTGAACCAAGTATTTTATTTCTCCTGTGTCAGGGGAAGATGACTAAAACCTTCTAATGAACTTTTCCTGGAGACTTTTTGTGCTTTTACTAATACCTTGTTTGTAAGGTCAGCATTCCCTGGAGGTTTGCATGCTTCGGCCAGCCCTTGCTATATGTTTGTAGCTCTTGTCCTGCTTTTTATGCTGTCTTTGTGATGTGTTAAAACCTCTGCAGAGTGCTTTGAGAGAGCATTCCTGGGAAAGCAGTGTCTGGCTTTATTCTGTCATACCTTGTGACACTCCTAAGGAAGAGTGTTTTCGGGAGAGGCTGAAGTGTGATGGCTTGCTGGCTAAGTCAGGCTGCTTCAAGTGCTCAGCTCTCTGCTTAAGAGTCTGGAGCTGAGAGGATAAAGAAAAATTCTCTAAACCAGCATGATAGCATGAACATCCATACTCCAGAGGGGAAACTGAGGCACAGTGTTAGGATTATGCATTGCATGTTACCGTCATAAATCAAGGTGATGGGTAACAACAGTTGGAGGTCTGGGCACCTGATGGAGTGAGCATTGATCTGACTCAGAAGCACATTAAATCTATGAGTAATAAGTTTCTAAGTTTTCTGCTTCACTGCTAAAGGCTGCTGCTCCTGTGGCCAGGGAGGCTGAACAAAACAACAGCTTTTGTTCAGGGAAAATGGGAGGTGGTTCCAGCACTCTTGGCTGTGTATGGCAGTGCTTCAGAATAGCTTCAGTAGTCCCTGCTCCAGATACGCTCATCCTTGGAGAGATCTGAATACTGTCCACTTATCCAGGTAAAACCTGGGTGGCTGAAGTTGCAAGTCAAGACCTTATGTGAGGAGCGTGGTACTAAAGAGGAGAGTTTCAGTTCCATGTAATGGAAATAGGGCAAAAACTTGGTGAAGCCTTGATGGGAAAAGATGTCTGTGTTACAGGAAACTGGGCTTAAGGGGGTTAAAATCTGTACCTGTGGCACGTGGCTCTGTAAATTAATTCAGATTAAATATCTAGGGAAGCTAATGGAAACATGTTTTAATGAACCCTGGCTAATTACTCTATTTAAAGTTCTTGATCAATACCCAGGAGATCTCAAACTGCTTGCAGATCATTTTTTTTAAACAACCTGCACATATATATATTTTCAATCTTCTGCATAAAATCAAAACAACTGGAGTCACTTGCTTTATGGACTTTTGATTCACCAGCACTTTATAATATTTGAAAGTGGTCTGTAAATTAAAGCTGAAGACTTAAACATTTTCAAAAGTATTAATTGTGGATTTTTGATGGGAAGCGCAAAGGAATAAATGGGCTTAAGGAAGCAGATACTGGGACAGAACAGAATTTCTGGAATAATCTATGATGTAAATGTGTGACAAGGCAGCTGGTGTGGTTTCCTAAGAGAGGAAAGTGTTCTTGTAAATATTTGCTTGTGCAAGTGACCTATATAAAGACCACCTCTTGCTCAGAATCTTCATTTTCTTCAGAATACTGTGTATGAATTTCAGTGGACTCAACATTAATATTAAATAGAAATGTCAAGCAGGCAGCCTTACCCTGAAGGCATAAACTACTGTATTTGAATTGGTTCATATTAAGGAAGTTGGGATATGTTTAGTCTTTTCTTACTGAGCTAATTAGCAAAACTGCATTGCGTGTTCATAGCTAATACATCCCTGTGTGTGCAAATGGATAATGGATGCAGAACCAAGCTTAGGGAAGGTAACCATTCAGCAAACAGCCTGCAACACTGTCTCCTTGAGACTTGTTTCATGGATTCTCCAGGTATTCCTTGACAACTGCTAAGTCTGTCAGACAGATGGCTTTTATTCCTGCCTGTATTCAACCCAGTGCAGTTTTTGCCCTCCCCTTGGTAGCAGCACTGATTGTTATCAATGAAGAAAGAAGTATCTTTGCACCCTGCTTTGACTGGCATGGCAAGGGACTGGCTGTGTGCAGGAAGGCTTCTGCAGCTGTCAGATGCACTAATGCTGTAGTGCTTAAAGCCTTGCCCTCTCCCTGTACTTTGGTGGAAGAGGGGTACAAGAAGCAGCATGATCCTTGGAAAAGAAAGTTAGGAGCCTACTGGTGTCATTAAGGGAATCACAGGTACAGTGTTCTCTGTATTGATGAATGTCAGGTCACACTAACTTAAAACCACCCACAAGCTCCACATTGTAGGTCTTGATGAAATTTGTAAACCCTTACAGGATCCCACTGAAATGATTTAGTGGTTAATGGGCTGACTGAAAAGATTCTTTGCCTGGGAGCTTTTCAGAACTGAAACTGGCAATTAGTTCAAGGAGCCATTCCTGAGGTATGAACATTCTGCTCAAAAGCTTTTTAATTACACCCCAAAATTTGTTATATGGTAGAAAACTTGAGATGGAAGTTGTCACTTGCAGCCAGAGAAACCAGAGCCCAGCTGGGTCTTGGACTTTGCAAGAGGGAAGTCCCTGGAGCAGGCAGTGAGCAAACAGGGGTAAGGGATAACAGGGAAATTTGGGGACTTTGTGGCAGACTCTTGTTCTTCCCCCTTTTACAGAAAACCAAACACACCCTTCTCATAAATTTGAGATCCTCCATTCTGTGTTATCTGAAAGCTGCAGTTGTGTAATGTTGTGTTAGCATAGTGTTTCCTTGAAGTTCTTGGGAAGATCACAAGATTGAAAAGTAGTCAGTAAACATTGTTCTCCATATTTCTCCAGAAAAGAGTGGGAAAGTTGGAATGTTATGCCTTAGTGTCATTGTAGAGCTGGCTTTCCATGTTCTCTTATCTTTCATTTAATGTTGTTGCTTTTCTACCTAACCCTTGTCTGCTTTGTTTCATTGCTGATACATCTCTTGTTTAAATAGGGAAAATATCCCTGTTATGTTATCAAGAGATTGCTCAAGCATGACTAGAGATAAAATTAACTAGCAAGTCCGTGCTCTGTGCTTTGAGGAGTGGCTTCAGATGATGGCTCACATTCCTATACTAAAAATGACCTAAGGCAGTGATATGAAAAGACAGGGATGGGCATGGGATATCAACTGGAGTGAAACCTTTCATCCAGTGGTGGGTATGAAAGGACAAGATCTAACCTTAACCAGAAGATGTCTTTCTTTGTATCTAGAAGTTCAACAATTTTTGACAACTATCACTCTTTGGGACTTTCTGTGTTCATGCAATATGAAACCAGTCTGGCTTGTGGTCTTTATGGGTCCTTTACTGAAGAGCCTCAGTAAATGATTGTAATCACAGTGATTCTTTCCTGCAATCTTGTTAGTCTCCAGCAAGAAGGTGGGGATCAGATATAGACAGGGTTTCTAGTTGCTAGGCTTACTGATTTTTTTTTTTTTTTTTTTTTTTTTTTTTTTTGTTAATACCCATTTCACCTCAATTCTCCTGGATTTTCTAAAGGCAAAGAAGCTGCTGTACAGCTGTGATCACATGAAAGCCTTCAAGTATACCGACAAATCTTCTGAAGACAGGCAAATCCGTTCTGTAGTTTTTACTGCAGTGAATTCCTAGTGTAGATCCCAAGTACTGGCTGAAGGATTTTCTCTCTGTGTGATTTGGTGTCTGCTTGGATTTCCAATGGCAACAGCTGTGCTGGTGAAAAACCATGTGTCTAGTTGATGTCTTCCTACGAAACATGTAGAAAAGGCCATAGCCATTCAGACTTCCTAGGAACAAAAATGATGAATTAACACAGCAAGGGTACTTGGTTTTCATCCTTTACTGCTTAATTTTCTGTAGAGCTGTGGCTAATAATATAATAGAATGTTATATTTTCCTCAACCTCTCAGGTAGTTGAAACAAATGCTATTCTTATTAATGGGTCATCTTCTGGCAGTTGTATTCTTTGATGTAAGTATTATTAAAGAGGCAACACAGCTGGTGGTCCTGGGGTTGGTATATTGATGGTTGTTTTCAGATATTTGCTTAGTTCAGTGTTAAAATTGGATGTTTGGATATGTTGCTGTATGCAGACTCCTTTGCAGGTTGCCTGCAAGTAGTTCAAAAGCTGGTGCTTCTTAAAAATCAACCTTTCAGCCAGCTCAGTTGGTATAAAGTTATTTGCTTGGATCTCACAACAGTGTTTACATCCTCTTGCTAGGTTATCCCAAAACACATTTCTGGGGCTTTAGTTCATTCAACTAGTTTGTGTTTGCATGCAGTATTTCCTTTGCTGGTTTACGAGGAGCTTCTTGTGCCACATCTTGTTGCTGTGCTTAGTTAAGCCATTTGAGCTGCTGGCAGGACCGAGCTATGAGCTGAACTCCTGATGGAGCAGGAGGTTGCAGGGTGGATCCAAAGCTCTGATTGACCATTAATTTGAACAGCCCAGCTCCTTAGACAGTAGCACTGGTGTTGGTGTTCAGGATGAGCAGAGATGGGGATGTGTAAAGAGTGGAGCAGGGTGGATACTAGAGCCTGGTTTGAGCTGCCACACTTCAGTGTGTTTGGTCTCCGGAGCAGCATCTGAGTCCCACAGGTAAAATGGTCAAGGAGCTGGACAAGACCTCTTAGATGAGTCTTAAACACTTAGGAGTTCCTGTTAGAAGCACTAAAGTTGTAGATGAATCTCAGCACCTGAAAGTCTTCATTCAAGTCCATTAGCTTATGGATATCCTGAAAATTGAAGATGCAGTGTTAAAATGAGGTACTGCCTTGTAGTAGTATTGCTGTCTGTCTTGAAATAATTTGAAAGTTATTGTCTGATAACATGAAGTGATCAGTCTGGAAGCTCTGGAGAAAATGAAATGATTTCTCACAAGTTGAGGTGCCAGTGAGTCTAATGTATGACAAACAGCAGCAGTAATTTAGTTTATTAGACTTGGCAACATAACACCTCTACAGCTAAGCTGAAGGAGCATTTGATTTAAGCATAATACTCTAAGTATTAGTGTATAAAAGAAGGTTCAAAGAGAGAGGATGCTACAGAATGTTTCCAGGTAGTTAAAATGTCCATAACACCTTTTTTCCTTGCTGCCTCCTGTCTTCTTAATCCTGCCACTGCCAGTGAATGTGACCGCTGAGCAGAACTGGATGAACAGGCAGACTTGAGAGCTGCACAGACCTAACCAGTTGCTAAGCTTTCTCTCTGGCATACTCTAACAATGCTTTTCTTTCAGGCTTATTCTGTTTAATTTTGTACTGTAGTAAAAGGAGGCTTTCTGGTTAGACTAATTTACCATTATTTTCTCTAACATTGCTCAGTCTTGCATATTTGTTTTGCGCGTCTCAAAAGATGTCTGATATTAAACCAGTTGTAGTTTCTCAGGTGTGAGATAGGCATATATTGAAATGGATGCTCAGTCAATAAAGGGAGCACCTTCATTTACTGTGAACTTCTGGGTGGGAAAATGTCCTTAAAAGAAGGATATAGACTTTATGGAAATGCATCGTTGTCCTTTCTAGTCAATACAGAAAGGTTGTCTGGTGCAATATTCTGGTGACCTGTTTCTAATTAACATGCAAATTAACTGCTTGGTGCTGGAAATCAGGATTGCAAATGTGAAGTGCTAATACGCATTAGGCTGGGAAATCCCCGGCATCTGTTAAAGCTCCAGCACTGTCTGTCTGCCTTGTGTTTGCTGCTGCCTGTGGAGCGGTTCCCTCTGGAGGAAGAGCTACTGCAACCTGCTGTCAAACCGCTCCTTTGTCTCACTTTAAAGGGAACAGGTTTTAATTTTGTGATGTTGATGCTTATTGCCTCACATAGGGAGTCGTTTAAGTGCACTTACAGCCCTGGTTCACCAAAACTGGCTGTCGTGAAAACAGTCAAGATGAGCTACCTCAGATATTTCCCCAGAGGAATTGCAGTGTTTCATGAAATAACTTACTCCTTTGTACTAGTGTTACAAGTGCCAACTAAGTGAAGAAATTAGCATATTTATTAGTGCTTGTCATCACTTAAAATTTGGGTTTTCATTAAATGCAGCTGTATGATTTTATATTTAGAGAGTGACTTTGATCTAACAGGTAGAGATGATTAATTTAGTAAAGGTCTGGTCAAAAGTGGGGTTGTACCTTTGTCCTTGAGGCATCTGCTTATTTTCATGCCACAAAACATCTTATTTTTCCTCTTCAGCATTTTTGTGCCAACATTACCTACTACCAATGATCATAACAGCTGATTTAGTAACGCATTTTGGCACAAGCTGTATAAGGTACAATAAAACTCCACTTGATTTCTGCATCGCAGCTTGTTTCTAGTGCTGGCAGTTTAAGAGAGAGACCTTTTGTGCAAGCTGGGCAAATTTCAAGTGGAAAAATGAAGCAAAAAAGTGCTTAAAACCCCTTTTCTTCACCAAAATGCAGCTAAAACTTAAGCTTTGTAAGAGAATTATGTTGAAACATCTAACCGTCAACAAAATTTGATCTGTTTTCAAGTGGAGGAAAAATCACTTTTAGTCATATAAATCAGTTCAGAGAGTTAACAGTCAAATGTTTTGGTTGCAGATGGACTCAGCTCTCTGAATTCCCCCAAAGCAGGTTGTCATCCTGTCTCCTGCAAGCTGACCCTGGCTAAAACAGTGAGAGTGTGTATAGTCAGTCCTAGTCTGCCCCATCCTGAGTGTCACTAAACTGCACCAGTAGAAGTGTCTTGAAGTGAATCTGTCTGAAATTTTGTGCTACCTGGGTTGGGGCAATGTAGTAACAAAGTTACTTTTGTAAAAAAAAATTGTAGCTCAAGTTAGCATGGAGGCTGTTAATGAGCCTAATTAAAAAGAAAGATCTCTGAAAAAACAGCATTAATTACCTTTTAATTCAGGGGTGTTGTTGCCTATAGGCTGTACTTTTTTTCAGAAGATATTAGAAATCTGCCTGAGAAGAATGAAAGTATTTCAGCAAACTGCCTGTCGGCACCTTGCACTGTGGTGCTGCTGTGTAAAGCCTGAACACCTTTCCTGGCTCTCCTGTCTTTACAGTGTAAAGCCTCACTCTGCTAATCCTGCTTCCACTGAAACTTTAAATAGAAGATGAGGAAGAGGGATCAAGTCTTCAGTTCGAATAATTGATGGATTAACTCAGATTTGCTTATCTCAGAGGGCAGTAAGAACTGGCTTCCAGTGGTGAGCCCCACCTGCATTAGGAGGGTATCGCTTGTCCTGACAAGGTTTCCTGCTGCACAGTCATTGAAGGAGGCAGGCTTCCAGAAATGTGTGGGAAACTACCTGGGTGTTTTAGAGGGTGTCTTACTCCACAAAGTCAGCCAACTTAGTGCCAGGTCTGTGCAATTGGTTTTGTAGGGAAAGTTCCTATTCCAGATCTCTTCCTCCAGTTCTGAAATTGAACTAAGCACTTGTGATAACTTGCTGAGTTAAAAATAACAGCTAGTATTTCCCCTTAGATCAGGCAAAGCATCTTGCATCCACCTCCCCCTTTCCTAAGGGCAAGCCACAATTAGTCTTGGTTTCCAGAAGCAATTTTTATTTATAGAGTTGAGCTCTCATTTCCCTACTCCTGGTTGCACATTCATCAGGTTATCCTTGTTCAGCACTTCACTAGGAATGGGAGGGCTGGGATCAGTGCAGGACAGATCACTGGAAAGCACGAGAGAAAAATACATGTTTTAATCATTCTATATCTTCCCAATTTCATGTTACAAGAAGTGGAGCAGCTTGGTTTTCTGTTGGCCGTTGTCTTGTGCAATAACAACTGGTTACTTGAGGAAGTAGGACCATAGTTTCTGAAACCAGAGTAGCATTACTTGTACTCAGAGAAGCAGCTTTGCGAGTTGCAATGGGCCAAAGCCTCAGATGTCTTAAATTACTTGCAAATGTGTGAATCTGTGGGAAACGACAGATCCAGTGCTTGTGGTAACAAGCCTGGGAGCTTAGTCAGAGTGGAGCAGCCTTTCTGGCGGTGGTTTAAGGTGGATTTGGGGTAGGGGCTCCCTTGTGGTTGTTGCATATTTCTGACTACTTGGTGGTTGCCTGCAAAATGTTGGCTTTGCAAGTCTTGTGCTCTAAAATGTAATGAGAAATATAACTAATGAGGGACAAACCAGCTTTTTTGCCACACAGTACATTTAGCACAGGAAGGTGTGTGCAGTAAAGTGAAGACTTGAGAATAAGTCCCAAAACCTCATATTAATCTACAATTCACTCTCATTTCTCATCCAATTTGCCTGAAGAATTAGCAGTCACTCTGGCACACTGGGCCTTCTTATTTATAAAAATCACTCTGTTAAGAGTCAGCCAAGCTGTTCTGTCAGCCCGCAAGTGTAACTTCCTTGCAGGTTTTTGGCCTTTGGTTCCTTAGGGTAAGAGCTGCTCCCAGGATTTGAGATTAATAAATCAGAGATTTTTCTTGCTAGATTCTAGCCTGCTTTCAGGTTGAGATGGGCCTGGGAATTGTTTTTGAGAGAGAGCAGGTTCATGATGGCTCAGGCTGATCCAAATAAATACTGCACTTACCCTGTGTCATCCTTTCCCTCACCAGCACTGACCCTGGAGGCTGTTGTGTGTGGCATCATCTCGGTGGAAAGTAGGAAACCAGCACAAAACTGCTTACAGAAGTTCGTAAGGAGAAGCAAGGAGAGGGGTTTGGGTGTTTTTTTTTTTTATCCTCCCTGGTCAACTGATGAATGTTATAATTCACCAACTCTTCATTTGTTTCCTGAGTTCTGACAGACTTTTCTTAAGTATGTGTAAAGCAGCAGAGACCTTTTGCTTTGTAACATAGATGCAGTGGAAGGCTCTGTATCACTGGACAGGGTTAGATGGACATTTAATTGTTTTGCACCTCTGTGCATTGTGAACCTTCTGTTGCTCCTTGCCAAATGTGGGTGACAGTGGAATGTCAGTCCTTCAGCAGCTTGAGAGGTGTGAAGATGATTGGCTTGTCAAGCGCTCTGCTGAGCAGTTGTACCACTTTAGCTGAGTAATACTCTTGAGTGGTTTTTTTTTGAATTTATTTGTTTTGGGGTTTGTCTTGAAAAAAACAAAGATCATTTCTTGTGCTTAAATAGATGAAAATTAAAGTTATTTCACAGTATTCTCCTCTTGACCTCAGTGTTTAGGCTGGTTTGGTAATTTCCTAGATTATCCATTATAAAAATACCCTTGTTAATCTGGTTGCCTCAGGTAATCTGGTGGATGCTACAAGATAGTCAGAAATGTAAACCCGAATCTCCTAAATTCAATTTTGCAGGCTTCAGGAAACCTGAAAATTCTTTTGGAATGCCTGGGTTGTGATTAAATGAAAATTGTCTGATCATGGCAGTTCTTAATTTGCTCTAAGGCTTTTCTGTCCTTGCTTCTTGTTTTGGAGGGCAAAGAGGATGGAGGTAATGTATTGCTATGTGCTCTAGACTGGGCAAAGAGTACTGAACCACGTGTGTTGATGCCAAGCCTGGCACTCACCATGAGCTGCATATTTAGAAATGCAGCTGATAAAAATGCATACAAAGGAAAAGAAAAATCTTTAAATGATCTTTACAAGCCCAAACTATTCTATGATTCTATGATTTTGCTCTCACTATGTAAGTCATGTCTCTTCCTTATTGTGCCATCTGAGTTCAAATGTAGTTTGTAGAAGATTTTGTATGATAACTTTCTAATTATTTGGGCGTTGGAAAACCCCTAAGGATTGTCTCTGAATGCTGAATTGGTGCTGGAGGAGATTTTGCTCTTGAATTCGTTCTCCATCTGCTCTTGTTTTTTCAAATGCTTCAAACTCCTGTTGTATCACGTTGGGACTCTTACCCAAGTGATTCCATTGGGCTGTTGAATGCTCACTTTTAGTATGTATTTTCTAAGATTTAATTTTCACTAAAAATAAAAAAGTAAAATCATAAGTGTCTCCTAAGAGGTAGTATCAGTTCTTACTGTGCCAGGTATTCTTTGTAGACATTAATCAGGGATGCTCCTACTTTTTCATGTCACTTGGAAATGCCTGACTTGATGGAGATCTGTTTGATAAATGTCATACCTCTGGTATTCTGGGGTTTATCTCTCCTTAAAAACTGCCTTGGAACAATTGTATATCCATCCTCTACTCTGTATTGTGTGATAATCTGAAAATGCAGATATAAGTTAATTGATGGTCTGGTGGGTACATTTTAAAGTTTTGCTTTGCTTTTGCATGGAGATTGACACAGTTTTTCAGGCATCAGAGTTAATTCTCAGCCTGAGCAAGAACTCCTCAAGGCTATTTAAAGACATTGCAGGAGACCAAAAGCGGGTGGTTTTGGTCACAGTGTCGACCTGTGCTTACAGAATTCAGACCTCACCTTGCTGTGAAAGTTGAAATATCCCAGCACTTTTTTCTTGTCATGCAGATAGGAATCTGCATTGAAGGGACTTGAACATGGGATGGGAAAACTGCTTACCTAAGGGTGCTGATGTCACCTCTTCCCCCGAATGTCCCCAGACATATGCCACTGCCTTTTGGTAGACATGCAAACCCCATCAGCTCCCTGTGCCACTTGGATAAGAGCAGATCAAGTTCTTGAAGCATTATCTGTTGGGGAAACATCTTTATTCTGCTTATTGGTCAGGACAAAATAATTTCCCCACATTACCGCATTCTTCAGTGAGGATTGTCTAGGCTTTACCCTCAGCATACTGGAACTAATCCTGAAGACCAGGTGTTGTCTGTTGGGCATTTCTCTGCCTTTAGAGATTGGTGATTTGCAGTGGTTTTTATTTCTTCAGCCACAACCCGGCTTCAGAAGTTGTGGACCTTACTTTGGCGTGTACCTTCAAATAGTTTAATAGTGTGTCACAATTGAAACCATCACCACTGATCAGAGACCAGAATGTGAAGTGTGTTCTATCGAGTGGTAATTGTTACTGACTGAATACTTAAACTTTGAAGTTCTCATTTAGACAGAATAGAAAATTCTCTTACAGCAAGAAGACAGCGTAGTACTGCCTAAGTACTTGCCTGCAGCTCTTCCAGCCTGCCCCGGATTTTAGGTCTGTATTCCTGAGCCTTGTAATTGATTTTACTGTTTGTCAGGAATAAAGGTGAGAAAGAACAACCAGCCGTTTCTAGAGCAGTTGAATTGTTGATTTAATTCCCGTGTTTTGACAGGTGAGAATTGTTCAACAGTGATGCTGGTGGTGGTCCTGTGCTGAGTGTTGTGCCGTGTGTTGGTACGGAGCTGTGGCAGTGACGAGCTTATTGCTGTTCTCCCCTCTGCCTCCCTCCCCCATTGTTTTCTCTCTGTTGTTATTAGCAGAAAAGCTGTAGTGTGCTCAGTCTTTTTAATTGCAGCTTGTCTTTATTCATAGCTTTTTAAGTAGGAGTTATGGAAACAGTAATTGGGAGGATTTGCAGGCAGGTGTCTGGCTTTCCTGCATTCCAGTGAGACATTTCTTCTACTAACATTGCTTTCCAGAAAGCTCTTCAAGCTCACTTGTAAAATCCAGCATCAAACGTGGCTTTTTTTCTTTTTTTTTTTTCCTTAAGTTGCTCATCTGTGCAAAACTAGTCAGCTATAATTTCTTTGTTTGGCTTGAGGGGAATTGTTACTGACCTGGCTGCTTACCATGGTATCATTTTAAATCCCTTGAATTACCATAATGGTTCAGAATTTTCAAGCAAAATGCTTGATTTTATGGCTCTATCTAACTATTGAGCTGAGCAGTTCAAGCTGAAAAACCCTAGTGGTTTTTGGAAAGGAGCTCTCAAAACCACAAAATACATTAAAAGCCAGACTTGTATGGGAGAGCAAACCAGTACCTACAGGGAAGTGTGCTGCAGCTCAGTGCTCCGGGCTTCTTTTGGGAACAAGGTAAACAACTTAAAACATGTATCTAACTTTGTGAAGATCTCCAAAGCTTTAAATAAGATGATTTATGTGCAATTTTCTTTATTTTTATCCTTTATTCCATGTAGTGAACTGAAGATAGGTACTTGGTTTGGTACTGTAACAGGGCTTTTGTTTGCATATTCTGAAGACAAGCAGAATTTTTATTTGGTAGTTTGTTACTAATCCCATGGAAACCTTGCCTTAACACTGGCTGTAAAGAGTTTTCATGTTGATTTTTCTGTTGAACGAAATCCAAGCAATTTTATCCAGGGTTTGCTTTTCTTCCAGTTACATAAAGAAAATATTATGATTCATCCAGGTGAAAAGTTCTGCAGCTGTGTACAGCACCATGCTGGTCCTGTGCTTTTGAAGAAATTGTAACCAAGCAAAGGCGGGAAAAAATAACATTTAGTTGGCGTTTCATACATAGCCCCTTAAAATGGCTCGTGGCTTGCATCTGCCTTTCCCCTGTATTCTATACACAGATTCCTAAATAGCCAAAGTGCGTTGTGTGCTATGAATCAGGCCTGCCAGTGGGTTGATGACTCATTTCCTTATTGGTGCAGATGTGTACAGTAAATGTTTCTGGATAACTCTTTTCATATGAAATGCTTCTCCCCTGTGGGAAATGAACACACAGCAATTGCTTTCATTAGGTGTGTACTAAAACTTCATCCTGAAAAAAAGCTCAAATGGCTTTTCTTGGTGAAGAAAAGGTTATCTTGGAGCAGTGGTTGAATCTTAGAAACTGCTGTGTGATCCCACTTGAGGTTTTATTTTTTTAATCTTGCTTCTTTGTCCAGTTTCAAATCAAGCTGCCATTTATACTGGCACAGTTCTTTAGGTAAATGGTATAAGCATTTATTTAATTAAATTTCAATAATACTCCTTTTGAATGGCATGCTCTACTTCTTGGTCAAGAAGGAATGAAGCACTACTATATTTTTCGCATCAGTAAAGGCATTAGCACAGTGGGTTTGCTGAAAATTGTTTTAGATAAAATCTAGGTGTGTGTTGCTGAAGTATAGCAGAAATGGGGTAGTAAAGTAAAATAAAGTGCATTAGCCATGTGGCACTGCTGGAGTCTCCAAGAAGAAAAATGTAATTTCTGGTTTGGTGCTGGTGCTGTGGTCTGTGACTGAGCACTGCACCTGGCAGCCCTGCTGTGAGTCACTGAGCCCGGCCGCCTTCACTCGCCAAGACATTTATAACTCGGTTTAATGTTGTGATGTATAATGTGTCTGAATGCAGAATGCCTAATGATGTTGTGAATCAGCTGGTTTCATCTTGTCTCTCTGGTCTTTTTCTTGTCATGGCTCTTGCAAAAGGAGAACCAGACACTAGGGAAATCAATTTACCACAACAATTTGTGTGGCTCCCAGGCAGATTGATTTAAATAAGCAAGAAGCTTAGATTTGAATAATTTCAGTCTTGCTTGAACACTCCAGTAATCTTTCTAGAGCTTTCTAGTTTGGCGATATTGTTTTGCAGCTAATCTTAGCTTTTATTGCTAAGCTTGGTATGTTTCCTGACTAAATTGATATGATCTGTAATTATTTAAATACTTGCATGTTAATGTTTCTATCTTTTTTTAATAATGTTTAAAAATGGCAAGCCATTATCTACTGAATTACTTTTCCATACATTAAGCTGCTTTTGGATAGAAATGGGAAACTTAATTAAAATGTGGAAGATGAGTATTGTTGAAGTAGAACTAAAGTACTCAAATACTGGATCAGATCTGTTGTTTTACATGAAAAAATGCTTAATACATCAGTGTAGCTTTCCTGGTCATTGTGACCTTTGAGACTTGAGAATAAGGGATTATTTTTATTTTTTAAAAATTTCTTAATTATTAGAAAAAAAAATTTCTCAATTCCTGTTCAAGGTATTGATGTGAATGCAGTTGTAATTGAGAATCTATTTTGTCTGCACCTGTGGAAAGGGCTCATTTGTCAGAAGCTGGAGATGAGCTCACAGAGCAGAAGAAAGGTTTGCTCTGGAAGCGTGTTAGCAGGTTCCCAAGTGTTGAATTGATGGCTTCAAGAGCAGAAGCACTGTCTTTGAGTCCCTTGTCACACAGCAGTCCGCCAGTATCCTGAATTCTGAATTTGGTACACCTTGCCCAGTCTTATCACTTGATGGTATCATCCTTTAGGTGGACTTGGTGGTTGTTTTGGTTCTCCAGTGCAAGGAGAAAGGACTCAAATTCTGGTTGCATGTGCTTCCCTGAATTTCTTCTGTTTCTTGGTCAGAGGCAGGTGGTAGGTACTTTTCTGTGACTAAGGCTTCAGTTGGCTTATCCTGACCAGTGTTTTTTGCCTGATCCAGAATGCATTTATCTAAAATTCGTCTTACTGAGGACAATGGCAAAAATGATAACCATGGCAGTTAAATTGTGAGTACAACAGGATGGACACCCTGCCTAGCTGCCATAAAGAGAGTTTCAGAACTTTCTGTTGAGTACCTTCTAATTACATTTATAAAGGACTTCAGATTGATGGTAAAGTTGTTTTCAGCTATTCCATGGGAAGCACAGCTCAGTACTGCCTTCTGAAGTGCAGGGTAGCGTAGGGAGCAGGGTTTATTTTGGATGTGCATCTCATGGGCAGCCCTTCCTGTATGGGAGGAACTTGAAATGGAAGCGGGGCATTGTGCTGTTTCTAGGACTCCCTAAAAATAGCCTACAGATCTTTCCTGCTGAGTTCAGCGGGTGATGGTGAGACTCCAGCAAAACAGATCTCATGGGGGAAACTCATCCGGGCTTGGAGAAATCCTTTGGAATGCTGAGGCAATGTCCTGATTCTTTGTTGCAGAGTGATGCTGCTCACAAGCTGCTGTTGTGGGCTGTGCTATAGACCTTAATACATGTTAGCCCTTTGTGCTTATTTGCTTATTCCCACTGTGTACAAGTGCGGCGTTGTTCCAATATATTGGCCTCTCTAGTTTAATGAACTGGTGTCTTTTGAATAACCAGGAAGTTTTCCACAGAAGTTTCTTTGGGAGAATTGGAGAATGAATAACGTAAAAGTCCTGGTTGCTTTTGAGGGAGATTTCCCCATTGCATTTCATCTTACAGCCACAGTCCAGGAGACTTTGTGCTTTCAGGAAATCTCCTGCAGGGTAATAGCTCTGGAAAGCTGTTATGTCGGGTCCCTTGGTACATCCTACCCCTCTTGTTAGAATTGGCAGATAACAAAACAGATGCTGAATATTGCATGGGAATTCAGGGTGAATACCATGAAGAAGACTAAAATAGTCTTTTTCTTGTGACAGCCAAGGACTAGTGCTGAATGTTGTGTAAGAACTGCTACAGTCCTGTTCATCCATGTGTAATGTAACATCCATCATGTTTTGGAAGTAGTGATGTTAAATGTAATTGTGCCTCTCACCACTGTCCTGAAGGAAGAAGGGAAGACTTCAAAATAAAATTGCTCGTGGTTTGTGGTTAAGGCTGAAGTGGCTTCTCTGAGGTATTTGATTTTTATTGCCTCTAAATAGAATAGCTGGCAGGAGTTAAAAATAGCACAGTCTGCTTCCCACCTGTTTGGATGCTTGTCTTATTTTTGTTCGAGTTAGAATGTGTGAATGTAAATCCTTAGGATTAAAGCAGTGCTGCTCTTGCCCCTGAGCACGGACAGGAGATGCTTATTGCGCCTTGAAGAGGATGGGCGCCTGATTGATGTGACACATGTGCCTTGCTGGAAGAGGGGGAGGAAAATGCTCCTGAGGAGGGATCTTTGGGAGCACTGTATGGCTTTCAGTGTGGAAAATTGGAGTCATGAGCCTGCATGTTGAATGACAAAGACAAATATGAATATTGGCTGGTGGATTGTTTAGAGCATTGTTCACTCTGCTGAATGAAGCAAGAGCACTTGGCAGGGGAGGCTGGTACTGGTTAGAGGTGCTCTCCAGCAATGGTGGTGCAATGAAGCTGCTGGCAAGGGGGGGAATGTCAGTGCTTGTTGGCTTTGCTCTGCAGCACAGCACTCCCTGCACTGGGTTGTGGGAATGGGGCGATGAGTAAGCAGCGTTTGCTCTGAAACCTGCACTTCTCCTCTGCTTTGCTATGTGGAGCTTTTGGTGTGAACTGTTTTCTTAGCTCCTGTACAAAGCTAATTTACAAAGGATTTCTCTGGTTCCAGGCCATGTTCAGCCAAAACATGATTCTCTGAAGAACAAAGCATGGTCAGAACAGCATTTTCATCTTAGGAGACAGGGGCTTTGCCACTGCATGTACAACAACCTTTTATCTTGAGTAAAACTGAATATTGCTTATGGACTTGTCATGGCTTTTTGGAAGCTTTCTGAAAATATAAGCTCAACTTGGGGTACTATAGAGTATATACTGTCAAAAGATGTGAAGTCTCTGTGTTGAGAGTAAGTAATATAATTTGATTTACAAAGAGATTATGAACATAATTGAGAAAAGCTCTTCATTAGCTGTTGCACTGGAATTATTTGTTAAGAACTCAGTTTCTTTCTTGGCTCGTTTCTCCTCTGCATCACCAGTGGATGCTGTGCAGTACTGCCAGTACTCATGCTATTGGTTTTGTCTCTTTATTGGAATACTCTGAAGTTTTATCTGTGATGTTTCTGGTTTAGGGTTAAGGCAGAATGTCATCCAGAAAAGTAATTTGAAAGTAAAGTTGTCTCAGCATGGCTTGTGGAGTGCTTGAATGCTGCAGGTGGAGATGCCACTGTGCATTCCCAGTAAACTCAGTGGTGCTAGGTGGACTCTTCCATAAGCCTGTTTGTACTAACCTGGCAGAAAACTCTGAAATGCCAAACAGTTTTCTGTTGATGCGCTGAGTTTTGGATGGTGCGATGAGCTGGAATCAGGTACAGGGGTGAGGAAGACAGCAGACTCCCTGTCACCTTGGTTGGTGGGATAACAGCTCTCCTTCTCCTTTTATCCGCTCTTGAGATTCTACCAGCGTCCTTGCATGCCTTTTGGTCTCTGAAGCTTTTTGCTAGCATTGTGAGAGAGCTTTCCAGGAGCAAATCCTGAAACCTGGCGGGATCTGCAGCTCAGTGTCAGTGCTATGCTTAGTAGCAGAGCTCTGCTGTGGAGGAGTGTTGTGGGAAACATTGTATCTGCTAGCAGTGCTGCCAAACTTAAGTGGCAAACCCGTTATTTCAAGGTCTGTCTTGTTCCACAGCTCATTGGGGCTGCCTGGAAAGCCTTCGAGAGGAGAAAGAGAGGGGACTAAGGGAAGAACAAACAAACATCTGGGGCAAATTTGCTTTGATTGTGCTGACTGTTAGAATATGCTCTGATGCGTGGATCTGCATTGAAAGGAGAAAGGCTGAGAGGGCTTAGGGGCTTTAGAGTCCCCCGTGCAGGGAGGCAGAAGCAGCAGGGGCAAGAATAGCTTGTGTGAGAAGGCTGTGGCACAGAGCGTGGCACTCCCAGCACAGAGCAGCTGGTGCAGCCTCTGAGCATCCTCCCTGCACTTTTGCATGGATGGGAACAGCCAGCTCAGAGAAAGTGATTTGCAGTAAGAGTCAGCAAAGATTTGCCAGGTGAGGCAAATGGAATTGGTGTTTCCTTTAAATTGCACGATGGTCTGTGGTCACTTCTGATGAGATTTTTTGTGCTTTTCCTGCCTTTGGTATTTGCCCAGGGAGGGGTCTCTGCTGTGCAGGAATGGTACCCAGCCTGTTGAAGATTTTGCTTAGTGTCAAATGTGAAACAAGCAGAACTACTTTTGACTTTCTATCAAAGCTACAACAGAAAGAGTAGGACTTGCTGAGCTTTCTTGGTGTTTGAAGCAGATACTGAACAGTAGGTCCTCAAAGTACCAGGGGACAAGGCCTGCTTCATCCTTGTCTCCTTTTATGTGACTGCTCAGCCAGAAGGACACACATGTTGTGCTGGGATTTTTTGATGTTGCTTTGTGCTGTCTTTTCTGAATAAGTGTACTTACCTTAATGGTGTCATATCCCTGGAGGATGTAAAATGTCAGCAAAGGTGGAAAAGCTTGTGGAATCTAGAATTCAGTTAAAACAGTGAAAAAAAGTAGCAGAATTTGGTGTTTGGGGTGATGTGCTCTTTGTGCTCTGTGTGTGCAAGATGACAAACTAAACTGCTGTTGGTTCTTGTAGTTTGATTTTTATGCAGAGTTCTGTGTATGTTTTGGAGGTGGTTGTTAGGTGCTTGTGTATAACTTGGACTAATAATACATTTGCATAAACTAGGAACACCTAACCAATGTGGACATAATTGTTTGGGTAAAGGATTTGCTGCATTGCAGATTTTAGCTCTTTTTGTAATCTGGGAAAAAAATTTTATATGAAATAAGCAAGGTATATGGAAGCTAGGAGCTTGCAGCTATGGGGCATGATATATCCACAGTTACCATGCTTTAAATTGGCTATTTCAAAGCATGGATGGTAAATATAGAGGGTTTTTTTGCTGACATGACAACATGGGGTTTGTTTTTAGTACTAAGAGTTCACTGGCATTAGCAAATATTTCAAGCTTGGCTTAACAAGTTTAACTTCCATTGCTCACTAAATGTGTAATTGAGTTACGACATCTTCTCATCTGTTTTGAACTTAAATTATCACTGGTTTTAACTTTCCTATCACACATGACTTTTTCAGGATTGCAGGATGTGTGAAAACGGTTTACTGTAGCCATATGCTTCTTGGCTCAGAACTCCAGGATGTTTCAGTAGGTTTGAGGCATGGGTGGTTGTGTGATGTGTGGTTTTTCTTTTACAAAAGCTGTGTTGATTCTTGCCTAGACTACTCTATCTTCTCATGTTTCCAGAAATTCTTCTGCAGAATATCTTCTAGTGGTTGTATTGGAAATTCATCAGGTTTGCAGGAGGGTGGCTCCACCAGATGTCTTCTTGATCCCTACCTTGCATCTGACCTGTGCTGTTTCCAGGTGTCCAGCAAGCCTAGCTAGCTTGACACCTGCGGGTTGAATTGCTTTATTGTGAGTTTGCTGTCCTGGCTGGGTGTGTTTGGTGTGAAGAGATGGCTGTTAATCTGTGGGAAGGACACAGCTAAGAAGCTCATTGTCCTTTTATCAGTTTGCTGGCCTCCTCCTTAGAAGCTTCTAGGTCAGCAGGCTCACTCTACGATTTCTCTACAGATACTGGTGATAAATGGTTGTTTAGATCAAAGTGGAAAAAACAAAACATGAGCTGTCTGTACTGTGTGTGTGCACCATCCTGTGTAGTATAATTGACTGTGTGACAGTGCAATAAACTGGGGACCACCCACAGTCTGGCTGGACTTCTGTCTACCCTCTCTTTCACAGGAATGGAGCTGCTTTCATTAACATCTTTTCGTAATTGACTTTTTAGAGGTTTTGCAATCTTCCTGAATTTAGGGAGAGAACATCTACTGGGTTCTTCCCATCCACAAGCCAGCTGCCTTTTTGTTTTGCTGTTTTGCTCCATGTTGGCTCTCAATGGCTTTTGCCTGAGCAGATCCAAAATCTGTTTTCTTCAATGTCTGAAGATTATCCATAGTTCATATTTGAGGTATTCCTGGTTCTTGCTTTACAACAAGTTCACTGCTACTCTTGCCTTAAAAGAATAGTGGAAATGTGTGCTGTCATCCCATCTCCTGCTCTCAGAAGGAATTAAATTCTGGGAATTAAGGCACTTGGGCTGTTGATTTCAGACTCTTGCATGACTTTTGCAAGGAAGCAAAGGAATCTTAATGCTGGAGATTTAAAATAATCCTTGCAGGGTTTTCCAAAGACCTTGTCCTTCATAGAACTGTAGAACAGTTTGGATTGGAAGGGACCTTAAAAGTCATCTTTTTCCCACCTCCTGTCATGGGATGGGACACCTTCCACTAGACCAGGTTGCTCCAAGCTTCATCCAGCCTGGGCTTGAGCACTTCTAGGGACAGGTCATCCACAGCTTCTTTGGGCAACCAGCCTCACCATTCTTAGCCACATCAGTTGATGAGGATACTTAGCTTGCTTTTCAAAATCCCGTGCTGTGAATTATTTCTCCTTAGGATGTGATGCAGTAAGATCAAATCAAGTGTGTTTTGTATACCCAGCTGGAAGGGGCTCTGATTGTCGCTGAGGGAGTGGCTGTAACTGCACCCCAGGCAGTGTGCTGTGCACTGGATGGTGATGCATGACACTGGTTCAGTCACCATCAGCTGTTCTTAGGGCTCCCAGCATGATGATGGTCCATTTCTGTTGCTAAAGCACCAACACCTTGAGCCCCTTTGGGCCTGAGTAGTGCTGGTGGGCTGCTCACTGTGGGCTGTATAGTTTTGACCTAGTTTTATACTGCTGCCAAAGTAGAGAGATTTAGAAAGGGATGGATGACTGTCGTGGTCTGCTTTTGTGAGTTGAGATCTGGTGGATGGGAAAAGGCACTTTTAAACACAACAGTGTTGATGACTTCAGTCTGGTGGTCACAGGAGTTCACACAAACCTTTGAATTTTTCTGTGGAGTTCATTATACTAATGCAGTGTGATTTTTGGCTGTTGTTTGTGGTTGTGTGGAAGAACATGCTTTTTTGGTTCAGGTTTTCTTATATCTGGTACTTGTTCTAAACTCTGCTTTCCCAGGGAGGTAGGAAGTGGTGTTTGTACTCTGGAATGTGAGTGTTAGTGCGTGAAGGAGTTTGGAGAACTTTTTAGAGAACTGTAAAGGGAGGCAATATATTCCCACTGAAGCTGCTAAACGGCAAAAGCTTCTGTGAGCCCAGAGGCACACGTATTTTATGTAAAAGCTGTTTTTAATCCTTCAGTTCCGAAATGTAAGACGAGTCCTTCTCTCTTGATAATTGGTAGCATATCCTTGCCATCAGCTTTCTCTACTAAAGTGCCTTGACTAGCATGTGGTGCTGGTCTAGACTGCTCTCTTCCTTCCCGTTGCCCTGGGGGTCTTTGTGAGCATCCGTGTTCCACAAGGTCACCATGTGAGACTGACACAATGCAGCTTTTCTTGCTCTTCAACTTCGCTTTGTGGTAATTTGAAACTTATTTTTCTTTCATGGCTCTTACTACATATTGTTCTGAAACTGCTCGTTTGGAAGGTTTCTTGGGTGGATATAGTGGACAGAGGTTCACAGGCTATCTTTAGCAAGGCAGAACTGGTGTGGGTTGCACTGGGGAGATTTTTCTTCCCCTTCTTCAAACTCAAGCCTTCAGTTCATCAGACAGAAGCTAAAAGGATTGTTTTCCCCCTGTTGCTTCACTGAAATAGGTAGAAGCAGGTCAGCATTGCATGAACCCACCTCTCCACCACTTCCAGTGGTAAGAGGGAAGAAGGATCACAGCTCTTAGCTAGCAGGGTGTCATCTTGTTCCACATTGAAAGGATTATTGGATAGATAGTACACTTTGCTTATTTAAGTACTGAGCTGTGAATGAATGCAGTACTAAAGCTTAATTAAGGTCCCTTTTAAGTTCCATTACTCTTCTCAGAAGAATAAGTCTAGATTTTGTTTTCACAGAGCTGAGGTTTGCTGCAGAGCACAGGGAGGTCTGGTATTTCAGTGTGTAAGACTTTATTGTTGTGTATTTCAAGAAAAGCTTGTTTAAGCTTCTCAAGTCAGTGAGAATCAGTATGTTATCTTTTTGGGCTCATCTTTCCAGAAAAAAACCCTGAGCTTTAATCTTTGGTGGATCTGAAGCAAAGGTTGCCAGGTTGGAGGGTACATAAGTAATTGAAGTGACCTCAAACGGTTTTGTGGGAGTGCTTTCTGACCCTTACAGATTCTCCTGCCTGCAAACGTGTTAGTAAGTCCTGTCCTCTATAGGAGAATTCCAGTGCTAGCCTATATATTTTTATGAGGAAACTATCCTTGACTAAAAGACTGAGACAGCAATTTCAGTGGGGGTCAGTCTGCCTCCCAGCTTTTGAAAGTAGTCTGAAACCTTCATCTGTTGCTGAAGGATGCGACATGAGTGCAGAAAATTGAGGAAAGTGCACCTTTTAAGTCACAATAGTATTGGTTTTAGAGGCCGCTGAAAAATAGAGCAATTTGGGTGGCATCTTAGTTTTCAGTTGAAAGAATCAATTCTGAAGTCTGAGGATAACTAGCAGACATCTGCTAGTCTTTAAAAAAAAGTTGATATCCAAATTTTCAAATTTAGAATTACTTCGGGAGATACAGTTTTAGATGGGGTCAGTCTGACCAAACTGCAATTAATTACTGGAATCCTTCAGGTACCATTTTTTATGTTCAAAGTGGAAAGGTGATTTCTGCCACTTACTGCTATAAAAAGCAAAAGTGCTTTAGCTAATAATGGCTGTAGTTAAGAACTTGGAAATGTTTTCCAGGCTTGCTTTTTTCCTTATAAACTTGTGTTCATGTTCCCCGAAGCATCAATGGTACAAGTATTGGTGTAGCAGATTGTGCATCAGCAAAGGCTTGCACTGAAAAGCTCTGCTTGCTTCCAAAACTGCTGAAATGCTGGTTCTCTTACATCAGATCCCTGAGGTCTAACATCTTAGTGTCAATGATGTGTTTAAGCTTAGAGTGGTTTTGTGTCTTGTGGCTCTTAAAGCATGTCTGGCATCTTAAGTATCAGTAGAAGCAGAGACTTTATGAGTCAGGTTTGAGTTTTCTGTGGGTGTGACAGCCAGGTGATTTTGTCCTGCCTTTGTGCTGTTCTGCTGTGGAGAGGAGATAGGGATTTGTGTGATTAACTTTTTTAAGAAACTCTTTGTTGTGAGAGCTACTCAGGCTGAAAGGAGAATGGGATGGTTTGCACTCAGAGTTCTTTCTAAGGAGCTCCCCAGGAGAATATAGTGAATATTTTGAAATGATGTATGAATATTGGATGTCACTAGATTCTCACAGTTGAAAGTATAAATCTTGGGGCTGCTTTGAACCAGCCCTTTTATGTACAGCTGAAAGAAAAGATGTTACTTCTCAAATGGGGAATATGAACATTTCAGTCTGGGGGAGGGGAGTGAGTCCTACCTTCCTCCTTCAGTTGTATGCACCAAACTCATTTTTCTTTAAGATTCTGCTCCTGCATCTTTGTTTTCCCACGGGTGCTTTTTTGCCTTCTTAGTTTGGGCAATTGTGGCAGATGCCAGTGCATTCATTATGTTTTTGCAGTGTGTACATAAATGCTGCTACTCTTGTGCTGTTTGTTCTTTTAATACAGCATAGTGTCTAAAGTACCCGTTCATTTTTTGGTAATTAGGTATCATCACTCTTGTGATGCAGATTTTAAAATTTCCTGTCAATTGTGTCAAGCTGTTTATTACAGTGGAAAAGAATTGACAGTATTTTAGTTTCAAAAGTTTAGACTCTTTTCTGTTAAATGCATTATATCAGTAGTAAACTGACACTCTTTTTCTTTCTCCTTTCAGCCAGATAATGAAATCTCTTCAGACTGCAATCATGTAAGTATCGCTTTGTTTATTCAGTCTCTAGCTATGGCATTTGCACCTCCTATCCCTTGTGAACCTGAGATATTTTGCATAGTTTGGTACTTTGCAAAGGCAAGATCAAGATACATTTGTGTTTCTGGACTGGCCTTTGGAGGAAGAACACAAGGTGACTTCTTTAACCCAGTATAACCACGTTGCTCTTAGTGGAGACTTCAGAGTGGAACATATTTAAGAACTTTATAAACTGTACTTCTGTATCAGGGGAGGATAGCAGACGTCTTTCCTGTTTCATAATTGGGGGGGGTGGTTCCCGTGAGTTACTGGGAGCAATGTGATGTGTTCCTTTTGGGAAAGATGTGAGCAGTACTGAATTTAAACTCTCAATTTCAGCTGTTGACACCTTCTGTATTACTTTCACAGCTGCTAAATTCTTAGACTCGCTTGGAAAATGCTGTGGGGGTGTGATATTTAGAGGCAGTTTGAGACACTTGGCTGGTTTTAGAACAGATTTCCTCTCAGCACTGTGTTTAACATTGAGCAAGCTATTAGCCAGTTTTTGGGCTGTCAAACTGACTCTTCAAATCCCAGGACTCTAAAAAAAAAATAAAAAAAGGAGAAAAAAATTCATTTCTAAGGTTGGTATTAGTTTCTTTTGGTTTTTCTCATTTGTATTCTGTCAGCGTACACCATATCAAGATCCTTAATTGCTCAGTTAGCCCTGAACACAGACAGACAAGTACATACCTCAATGACAGTCTTGATTTTGGATGCTTGAGAAGCTGTATTTTGCTTTATTATTGGAAGATATATTCCAGAGATGAAACCTGGCCATGCTGTACAACCAGTAATTTCCAACTGTGTTTATAAATTAACCTTTAGCACTGCCTGACTTCGCTGGCATCTGTAATTCTCTGTTGTGCAGGGTTGGATGAGATGAAGGGCACAACGTGTTTCTGTTTAAGTCTTTTTGAAAAAGAGAAAACTCCAGTAATTAAAATGTATCAGCCTGACATTTAAATGTGCCAGCAAAAATTACCTGAATGAAGAAGAAATTAAGAATTCTAGAAATCAAAGTTGGATCTTTCTTCTACTGGATTAAGTGACGGTATCTCTGCCTCAAGGCAAATGTTGGGCAGATGTGGATTATGGAAGTCATTCACAAATAGAAGCTGTGGGCAAAGTCTCATTTTCCCAGGCAGAAATTAAAGGGAGGTGATAAAAAACTAGACCACAGAGAGGTTGTCTCATGTCCAAATGTTTTCTTTGCCTCTCTCTGCAGTACAATTGCTCATCATTCCCTGGAAAATACTGCCTAATGCTAAAATCAGGAGTTTTAAGCTGCAAGTTTAACCTTCTTTCTATTTGTGGGAAGGTTCATTTGGAGAGCATCTCGTTTTGAGACTCTCCAAAGTGTGAGATTACAAATGTAGAGATGCATTCTCATCTTGTGTCCTCATTCTTGTGCTTCCAGTTCTGCCTAGGAGAGACCTCCAGCACTCTTAAAAACAACAGCTTCTCTGTTCATTCACTTTTATTTATTAAATCCCATGTTTACAATTTACTCCATCTGTAACACTCTAGTTTCCCATCACCTCCTTTTTTAACTTCTCACAGCTCCAAACCCGTAAGAGGGTGTGGAAGGTGATACAGATTTGCTGATTCTGATTTTGGTTCTCTCTCTGTGCTTCCACCCTCCTGCAGTGAATGTGATACTGCTTTCCTTGTAGAGCATGTGATTATGTTTTCCCAGTGTTTTTGTACAATTTAAATGTCAAAATAAAAGTTTGATCAAATTTTATCTTTTTGATATTTATTTGTCATGAAGGCAGACTTTTTAAAATGGATTTTTAAAACTTCTTAATCTTTAAGTTAATGAAAAATGTTTAAATGCAACTTAAGTTCCTAGAAAAACAGATGAGCTAATAGAGCAATCAGGCAATACTTCAGCTATTAATTTGCTGAGGTTTCACGACCCTACTCTGTATTTTCATTTTATGGTGCCTCAGGAGGACATATCTGGGATGTGTGTATATATCTGCAGGGTGTGACTTGCCCGAGACTGATTCTTGCACAGTGACCCTGTGCATTGAGGCTCCTTCATGAGCTCATGGCTGGCTCCTGGAAGAACAGTTGTCCTTACAGAGGCATTTTGCAGTCTAAGCTCTAATGTGTTGTGTGCTTAGCAAGAGAGAACCTCCTGTAGGTTTGAAATTTATCTGCATCCAAAAAGTTGTCTGGTCACAGCCCTCACAGAAAGGATCAAACTGCTTTGTCTCCTGCCCTTCTTGATAGGTTTTTACAAGGTTTTCAGCATGAAATGTGCTCTTATTGAGGATTTAATTTGTTTAGATCACTTGCATCAGGCAGACACACCATGGCAAAGAAAGGTGTGGTGGGCTAAAGGTGTTGCTAAATATGCAGCAGGTAGCAAGTTAAAGCTTTCATTGTTTTATCCTTTCAGTTATGAAATATTCTTCATTTGTTATATTTGCTTTTAATGAGTCATCTCATGACCTTGCAGAGAGATTTCTGACAGCTTGAATTTGTTCAGTATGAGAAAATTATTGCAGAAACGAAGGGACAAAGTTGTTGTCAAGGAGACTTTTTACTGATCATTGCACTGTAGAAGGATGATGACACAGATTTGGTATAAATGATGTTTCATTGTTTTCTGAAGCAAAGTGTTTGTTGTTCTCCATGGAAGGCTCTTAAACTCCCTTTCTACAAATGCTTTCTCTATAGCTCTTGTGGAACTACAAGCTGAACCTGACAACAGATCCAAAGTTTGAATCCGTGGCCAGAGAAGTCTGCAAGTCCACTATTGCTGAGGTAAGCCAGGAGGAAGGCATGGCTGCTCTTGAGGCACTGAGGCTCTTCTGTTTTCTATGTGAAATTGAATTAATATGTGAATAGATTTGGGGAAGCTCTAGTCTCATATACCAGATTTCTAGCTGTAATTAGTTCAGTCTCCTTGCTGAAGAAGCCAGGTACCTTAGTGGTACCGGGCAAAGGGATGGGAGAAAGAAATGGTGAACTAACAACCCACCAGCTCCTACCAGACCTTTTGTCAGAAATATGTTGTGAATTGGATTTGTCCCCTCTTTATCATGTGTTTGACATTTTTAAACGTGGTGTTGTAAGCAGGGGTTCTGCTGAATTTAACATAAGGCTGGTTTTGGACTGTGTCTTGCTAGCAGAAGGCATAAGCACACACACATCAGATGATAATCAACTTGGGTTTTTTTTCAAGTTTCAAAGGGTAGTTACTCCAAGGAGACTATGTTAGGCACTTCCTTTTTTTAGGTTGCACTAGGAGTTAGTTCTCTGCATCTCAGGCACAAGGACACACCTTGGTCCAGCTTCAAAGATGACTTGGTCAATCCTTTCTTTCTTTGTGCTCACGCTCGAGCTCTTGAGGCTGTGTGCTCATGGGGGAGCTAGCTGAGCTGAGGTCTCTTCCTCTGTTTATGGTGGCTTTCAGCTAGACTTCAGGGAAGCACTGGCAGCAAGGCTCTCTGCAGCTGTACAGGCTTCAGCTAACTTAATTTAGTCACTAAGCCATGCTCTCAAAAACATTATTTGTATATTCACCTGTATAATATGACCTAGCCATAAACTTGCCTTTTAAAGAAACATTCAGTCTGCTCTGGTGTAAATTGTTTTGTGTAAGGAGAGATCAAAGAAAGAAGGCTAGAAGATGAAACAGTGGAAGGAAGACAGCTTGCATCAAAGGTTTGTGTTGCAGTTGAAGTTTGGTAACTCCCAAAAGCAAGCACTGCCAAATCTGTTGAATCCCACTTTTTTGCGATCATAGAAAAAAGACTGGGTTTTTCTGGTTTTGTGTCATATGGCCGCTGCAGAATTTTTACAACCAAGGCATTCTTGAAAATGCTTTTTTAATAGTCTGTTTAATTACTATTTTTATACAGTGGCAGCCTGGCATTGCTGTAAACGATGCCCTCTAAATCTGGGATATGATGTTTAAAAGCAGTGGGAAGAGTCTACATAATTTTAGAATTTTGCCATTTGCTGAGTGGTTTTTAGTTAAAGAAAAAAGTTAGATAAGGAACAATAATCTCATGTTTATCTTCTGGTGTTTAGTACTGAGGCAGGTGCATAAACCATTCCACTCATATTTTTTTAAAGGTACTTCTGCAAAACTCTTTAAAACAGATGGGCATATACTCCTCACATGTAATGTTAACCTACTCATATGCCCACTATTAACCTATTCCTTAAATTCCAGCTAACGGGTATAGGTGACTTTTTGCTGAGTGAATGAGCTCTGTTTAAAGCATTGCTTTGCATTAAGAACAAAACAGAGCTAGAAGAGCAATTCCTAGAAGAAGTCATTTGGGAAATGGTGACTGACCCAGCTGGGTATGGTTATGTTCTGAAAAGTGCACCTTTAATTTTATCAGCTAAATACAGTTTTAAAGTTCAATTTCTTTTCTTCTCAGCTGTTGTGGTTTTTATAAGTTCTGGCAAGAGCTTTAACCTAGAATTATAGTTGGCTACCAGATAACACTGGTTGCTTCAGAGGTGGCCTGGCAATAACATGATGGCTTGGTTTTTTCTGCAGTTCAGTGGCTCAGGCCATGGAGCTCTGGGGCTGTTTCCAAAGCCAGACCCTTCCAAAATCAGCATGTTGCTGTTGTGTGCTGGTTTGGCTCATGGTACTTGAGCCTGAAGTAGGGCCAAACCAAAGATGCAGCTTTCTCAGAGAGCACCTGCTCATCTCTGTCCTGTTCACCCTGCAACGATCTTACGTGTTTTCAACTTTGAAATGCATTTTACACCTTATCTGTAACAATTATATTGACCGTAGTAACTGTTTTTCTAGTAGCTATTTAGATTAAATATAAAATGTTTCACCACCCTACGTCTGCCTTCAAATAATGACGTTTAAAATGTTGAATGTTTTATTTGTTACACAGAAAGTAATGGCCTCATAAACTGAGGCAGAGATCTGTTTTATTCATCTAGTCTGATCTGTGTGAATCTGTCATAGGGCGCCCTGAGTTATTCTTGTTTGAATTAGAATATATCTTCCTGGAGACAGCTCTCCATTTTTTAAAATTTCCAGTATAAATATTCCAACTCGGTATTTGAGAACCGATAAAATGGTTTCCTGCCTGTTCCCTTAGCGCTGCCCTTGCTTGTTATCTGAAACTGCCAGAATTATTGATTGCCATAGATCTTCCTTGAGATTGATGAGCCCTTCAGTATTTTTACAGGGACAAATCTTTGATGTAATCAAGTCAGCCCATGTATCTATTCCTTGCAAACCTGTCAGCTCTGAACTTTAGTGTCTGCCTGCCAGGAGTTCTTTCTGCAGTGTTATGGCTGTGATTTTCAGCACACTCCTGAGCAGAGACCACCAGAACTGGGCAGGTATTTCAACATGGGCTTGCCAGGGTTAAAGAGTTGTGTAGTCTTGGTGCTCCTTGGAGCATTGCACTGCTCCTGTTGAAAGATTCCTCCAGGGATCATCCTTAACTGATAAGTAACCAGGTTTTCCCCTTCCTTTGGAATGACACTGTCAAAACTGCCTGCATGTTTTACTTCCAGAGGTGGTGGGATTGGCCGGACTGTCTGCTTCCCTGAGCAATGCAGGCTGTGATTTGTATTGGGGACCTGTCTGTTCTTGTACGCTGCTTTTCCAATCCCTGCACAGCTTTCAGCTTTGGTTAGCTGTGATTTTTACTTTTTTTAGACCACCGAGTAAAATGGTTTTAGTACCAACAATCAGTTCATGCAAGAGCCTCATAGAAAAGAGTTTGATGAGGATTTTGCGTTATAGTATTTTTCATCTCCCAGCAAGTTATAAACAGTTCCATAAATAGTGTTGACTTTTGAATCAGTCTCACTTCTGGCCAAAATCTTGTATTGTATGAGGTCAGGTGGCTAATGGGGGTCTAAGTATGATTTAGAGATGTAATATGCTCAATTTTCTAAATAAAGGTTTGTCAAACTAGCATTTTTCCTACAAGTCTACTTGATTGCAGGGGTTCAGTGTAATTATAAAAGACGATTATTGAGCAAGAGAGTTTATAATCCTCAAGGTCGCTGTGCTTGCTTTTTTTGGATGCTGGCACACATGAGATTTCTCATTTCTGAAATATTTTCAATTATTCTGACTTACTGAAAATCAAACTAAAGCCTAGAGGGTTTCTTTGCTAGCAGGTTTTGAAGCTACAGATGCACGTTTCTGTGAGAGTTTTCTTATAAGGTTAAATTGAGTAGCTGCAGCCACTGTAATTTTCTTTTTTTTTTTTTTTAACAGATAAAGGAGTGTGCAGATGAACCAGTTGGTAAAGGTTTCTTGGTGTCATGTTTGGTGGATCACAGAGGCAACATCACTGAATACCAGTGCCATCAGTACATCACTAAAATGACAGCCATTATCTTCAGCGATTATCGCTTGATCTGTGGCTTCATGGATGACTGCAAAGCTGACATCAATCTCCTGAAATGTGGCAGCATTCGACCTGGAGAAAAGGTATCCGGAGAACATGTAGATTGTCAATAGACTCGTAAAAGTCATTCACTTCAGGAAACGGATGTGGAGGCTCTGAAACAGTATTACTGTCTTACTTGCAACTGAGAAAATACGTGGGGTATCTCATCTGTCTGAAAAGGGTGATGTCCTGATTGTTTGCAGTTCCTTTTTAATAAATACGCATTCGTTCCTCTGAGAGGAACTACTATGCAGAGACTTTCATTTGTCTTTCCACACCCCACTACAGGTGATCTGGCAGATAGTTGTCTCTTTGATGAGGTACTCTTGAGTTTGACTCAGTACAGTGAATCCAACCAATAGATTTAAGCAGGCTTGTTGCTTGACTTATTTCACAGTTGGGTTGGGTCTGGCAGGAAGGTTATCAAGGTGATGATGCCTGTGCTATAACCCTTTCTGCTTTCTCAGGCTGTAGTTGATAGACTGGATCAACAGCTTTTATCTGCTTGCTTCTCCTCTCCTCTGCCCCTCCAAAATCATTTGAAGGGCACAGGGTATGTGGTGTCACATTTTAGTAGTTCAGACTTGCTGCTACTCTCCTGGTTTTACTAAATTGGTGTTCTTTTGCTGTGTGAGACTTAAGCAGAAGTTGATGCAAAGAGCAGTTTATGATGACTGGGAGTGGGATTGTTTTCAAGGGACTATCTGTCTGCTTCAACATAGCTAATGCAGGCAGCAATTATGTAGTGCTGCAGGAATGAGTGACTTTTCTATGATAAGTTTTTATGTTTAGGGTTAAAGTTGAAATTAGCCTGTCAACTTTTTACAGTGCTTTTTAAATTACAGCTTTTATGCTTATAACAATTAGTCTCATAAATGAGCTATTAATGAAGGGGTTTGCAGTAAGAGACACATTTTTTGGTTAAAAAAAGAAGCTTTCCTAGTTGTTTGAGATATTTACAGCTATAAGCAGCTAGTGTGTTAAATTTAAGGTCTAGTGTATTCCAGAAGACTTAGCTGAGCCACAGAAAGTACAAAAATAAGGACTCATTTCTAGAAACAAGAACAAAAGCAGCCATAGAAGTGGGAGGAACTTGGATGCACTATAGGTTCAGACTGGTAACAGCTGAGTAACTTGCTTTCTCCATAATGTAAAGGCTCTCTTGTAATACTGGGCTGAAAGACCTTATGAAATGAGAATGAGAAATTGCTTTTAACAATCAGTGTAGAATCTGGAGTGTGACATGCATCCTGTATGTCAGATCTGCGTATTACCTGTGGCTTGACCCAATTTAAATAAATTCAAATACTTATGGTAGCACTGAAGGGATGCAGCAGAGGGGATTTTGTAAGCATAAACCAAATCTCATGTGGTAGGAGCTGAGCCAGTGTGGGCAGGCCTGTGTGTGTGTAACTGTGCACAACCCGCCACGTTGGTGGGTTCGGGCAGGTCAAGGGGGAGGATGGCTGGGGTGGCTGAGGTCACAAGGCACCACAGAGAGGGAAACTTTGGGTCACCAAGTTTCTGTGGGCTAGCAAAGTAGTCACTAACCAGTCTTCCATGGGTTTTACTATGTCTTATGCATATCCCTCACTTTCTTGGTACCCAACTCAGAATATTGTGCCTTGGTTTGTGGAACCATTGCAGCCTGTCATATATCTTTTGTTGATGCTGTCATCCTTGGCACTTGGAGCAACTGAAGTACTTTATACTGCTATGGAAACAGCTATAAATGGCTATGCAAGCATTTCTTTTGTTGGTGTTCTGTTCTATCCCTTTGCTGCTTCAGAGAAATCTAATTTGCTTCCATCAGATGCTGGTTAAGGTTTTATTTCCATGCTGTAGCTCCTAAGAGTTACCTGTAGAGAACCAGTCATTACCCTTTTGTATGACTGAAGGTAACTGTGAATTTAATAAATAGGACCCGGACACCTGAGGAGGAAGATGGGAGAAGAGATTCTTTCTCTCTTTTTTTATGGAAATAAGCACAGCTAGACCATGAACTCCATCTATATCAGGCAGCTAGTAGATTGCATATGATAGCTTCATCAGAGTAACTGGGATAAACTGGCATTTTTAACTGTGAAAGGTACTTAAGTTGATAATCTGGAATTACCCTGCCCTTTGAAGCTTCTCTGCTGGCTAACCACATTCCTTTTCTATACTTCCTTTTGTTTCCACTTGCTCAATAGCTCCTAATTTAATTTTGTTGTTGCTGAGTGTGTTGCTTCTGATATGGTGGTTTCTGTACTTTCTTTTCACACATTTCTAGTTGGGTTTAGGCTTTGTAAGAGCAGTAAAGTTCAGCTTAAAAGTCTTGATCTGATCCTAGACTTCATTTTGCTGTATGTAGCAGATGTGTCATTTGAAAGCATTAGATTTTCTAACATGCCTGTGTTGTGGAGGTGTTGGGGGGGAGTGTCTTTATCTTTTTCCAGATAGTGGAAAAACATTTAAAAGTGGTTTCAGTCACGTCTCCAGTTGGCTGTTGTGTTCCACAGTGATTTTGGTCTCCTGGTATTTAAAAGTTGTTTTATCTTCATACAATAGGGGTATAATTTGAAATTGAAATGGGTAATTTCAGTGGAGCTTTTTTTCTTCAGCTGCTGATTGAAATGAGCTACTTTCCCAATCCTGGTCTTGTCCAGGATTGTATCAAACTCTAGTGGGTAGTGTGTAGTTGCCAAGGTGCTATTTAGCCATGATGTCCAAGCTGTAGTTGATTATTTGCCATAATGAAGGTTATGTAAGTGTCAATTGCACATCTCTTGTAGTACTTTATCAGATAACAGTATTTTTCCTAAAGGAAGACATCTTAAGACACCATTGTTTTCTTGGTTTTGTTTTGTTTTTTACCTCTTAAGTGCTTCCAGTGCAGTTGCTCTCTTCCCTTAGTTTCACAAAAGTACTGGACACAGAAGAAACTTGAGTCTTAATGGGAAGAGATGATAACATTCAGCTCAGTCTGTGTTTACTCAGTGTAGTAGCATAGCAGTGTACCTGTAGTATTATGCAGTGTCCTATCACCTGAAGTATTGGGAATTAGCAAATCCAAGACACATCTCAGGGTCCCTGGTGTGTGGGTTAGGTGGAATGCTGGAGCTCCCAGTTGATCTGCTGGGTGATTTTCCATAGCCTGGCTGCTCTGGCTCCAGCAGGTTGGCACAATTGTCCAGTGCAGGGTGCTGTGCTGATGAGACAGGTTATATTGTACCTGCTGCTTCTTTTTTACTTTTCATTCTCTTTTGATCACTTTTCTAGCTTCTCTCGTCAAGGCTGCAGCTGGAACAGATTTGTACTTGAGCCATGTCAGGTTTCAGACAGGATAAAATTCTTTCTGGGAAATTTCTGAAAAATGACAAAAAAGCCTCTGGCAGTAGCAAAGCCTAAGTTATACTGGGGGGAAAGTAAAATTTCTAATGGAAAATGAATAGTAAACCCAATGTTTTTAAAATTCTATTTTGGCCTAAAGCTGCATGCCTGAAGTTTGAATTTTAGTCATAGGAATTAAAATCTCCCAGAGTGTTGTGCTGAAGGGGATTTGCTTGGGCACATTTAGATCTAAGTTCCATTCCTCTGTGGCTCAAAGTGCTGTGGGACAGTACTGGAAAGCTGCTTGTACCCTTTGTGGATCTAGATAAATTCTTTCATAAAGCTATGAAGAGTTTCAAGACTCTCCAGACTAGGTAATTATCTAGCATGTTTTACAGATATTTGCAACTTTCAGCTAAAATCTAAATTTAAAGCTTGACAATGGTGGTGAAGCTTCATTCCAAGAACCACGTGTGATTTTTAAATTTAATCTCTTGTATTTCATTGTATTGCTCCAGAGAAGTGAGGCCTGGACTTTGTCAACAGGCAGCAGTTTTGCACAAATCCTGACTTTTGGAGTGAACTTAGAGGTTTTCACTTGTGGTGGAGGTTTTCTGACAATGTGTGCTGGATAGAGGAAAATCTTTTTAGGGATTCATTCCACAGCAGAGCTGCAGCAGGTGTTTTACCTTTGCACACACCAGGCAACTGGCGCTGGAGCAGGACTGGGAGAGCTCCTGCTGTGGGCTGATGACCCTTGACTTTGGTGCCTCTGAAGCTGAGCTGACCGTGTGAGACTGTTGGCACATGGAACCAGGTGGGAACAGGCAGCTGTTGTGGTGTAGGGCTGGGTAGTGATGCAGGTACCACCAATGTGTGTCAAAATTGTGCTGCCATGCTCAGGATGAGCCTTCGCTGCCAGCTGTTTTAGAACAGGATGGTTGAGTGCAGCTATGTACACATTTGTTTTCCTTCCAGTCTGCAGTAAGAGATTGTACAATATTAAATACAGTAGGTGTTACCCTATAATTAAAACTTGAAGTGATATTTCTCTAAACCAATTTTGTAGAGTCCCATGCTCTTTTTGGCAGTTGTGTGGGTGCCTTCGTGCACTTTTGAGGAAATGAAGTCAGGCTCTCCTTAAAATTGCTTAACTAGTCAGCACTAGCACTCTAGGGACCTGATTTGCCTGAAAATGAACCCCATATTAGGCCAGTAAATCTTCCAGGCAGTGTCATGTGAGCACAAGAACCTTAAGGGTACCACAAGGAGGCATGTAAATGCTTGATGGTTGGAGGAAAGGGCATGTTTCAGGAGCCAGATGGGTTCATTTGTGTGTGTTTCTGTTGAGTCTGCCATGTTTTAAAATTACTCTAACACAGGGCAGCAGAGTAGCCAGCACTTCAGGATGATCTGCCCAAATGTGAAACCTCTATTAGCAAAGAAATGCAGTAAATGAGCCATTTCATGTTGTATCCCCAAAGTGTAACAGCAAACATTCAGCATCCAGCATATGGAAACCTGCTTTCCAGATTTCCTATTAAAATTAGGTTTACTTACATATATAATATGACTCTGACCAGGAATCTTAACCCACACTGCAATAAACCAGGAAACTTCTGATTTTCCTAGCAGGAAAAGCTTGCCTTGCGCCCTCCTTGCTAGCTTGCAAAGGAAAGCTGCAGGTGAGTGAAAGTAACCTTGGTCTGCTTTGTCTCCCAGCTGCAGCTTCATTCAGGCAGGAGCAAAAATGTGCCAGAGGAGCTTAAAATGGTTGTTTTCAATCATTCACACTTGACATCTTCTCAGCTGTAATTACTGCCTGTGACTGACCATGAGGGTTTGCAGAACAGTATTTGTGTTTGATGTGGTTATGGATAAATGGGAATCTTAAGTGATGTGGCAAATGTACTTCTGAGTAGTATTCCTCAGAATCCAGATTTGAGGTTCAGTCCTAAAGGGCTTGTTGATATATAATTATATTTCTTCAAAGACACGTATTCAGCATATGGAATTGGTCAATTCTCTCTCAAAGAAAGGAGCAAACTAAAATAAGTACTTTTAGGGAGTGCGGGTTTTGCATTTTCTGCTTTCTTTTTTTTTTCTTTTTTTTTTGGTGCGGGGGGGGAACTTCTTTTAGCCTTTTTAAACTGATGATATTTCTGGGTTGTGTTTACAAGTTAACAAGTAATCGACCAATTCTGCCTATGCTCCAAGTGTAGCAGAACTAAGACAGGAATCAAAGGCTGCCTGTGTAAGGAGGCACGTCAGAACAAAAAGATTTGGGATAGTTGCATGGCTTTTAGTAGTCATGGACATGTTTTATGGAGACTTCTCTCTTATGCTCCTGTAACATGCTCCTGTAACAGCAGTGGATGATCTGCTTGATACAGCAAGCTGAAGGGATGGCTCCTAAATGGTGACTGCGAAGTCCAGGCTGGGTGATTCAGCTGAATGTGAACGTGCATGCCTTGCTACATACTCAGACAGCATAAGTTTTGTGGCAATATCCTCTTGCAGCAGAGCAGCATAAATTAAGGTGGCCTTCACATAAAAAACTTGCAGAAGCCTTAAGAAATCTATACCAGTAGTTTTCATTAGGGGACCCAGATCTTCTACAGAGGTATGGAGGGAACACGGTTCTCTTTCTAAGCACATAAAGAGGATATGGGAAACTAAGTGGAGCTTTGCTGAGCTTTGTCCTGCCTCTTCCAGGCTTTCAAACAAAGCACAGGCTCTCTGTGTTTACTGGCAGTTGCTGCTCACAGTCCAAGATTGTCTCCAGGCCTGTGGAACAGTGGATGTGGTGCACGGCACTGGGCCAGACCTGCTTTGTCAAGACCTCTGTCTACTCTTGAATGATTTGCATTTGTTTTATTCTCTTAGTGGAGGAATTAGCATTGAGAAGCCTACATTGGTCAAAGCTCCTTTGTGGCCTTTTTTGCATCATGAATTTTCACCCCCTACACTGAAGGCATGGCAAAACTATGATTTTTCTCTCTCCAAGTATCTTCTTAATGTGATGCTGTTCCTTGCTGTTGCCATGGTGCCAAGAAAGCTGTGTCGGATTAAAGATAATTTGGCTGTTTTGGTAAACTGCTCTGAGCAGTGTGACTAAGTAGTGATAATCTCATTAAGTCACATTAAAACTAGCCCAGAGCACTGGAGGGGGGGGATTTCATGGTGACCATTGGTGGGATGGTGATGTATGAAGTGTGGTTAGTACAGGTCGTAATTGTTTCCTCCTCTGAATTTAAATGTGGTTTAGGCTAAATGTTGGGAAGTCTTATAAGTAGACAGCTCATTGCTTAATTATGTGGTACTTAGCCAGAATCACAGATCACTTTATTATATAAAAGCTTGGTTACAGATCTATTCTTCTCCTATAGGATGCTCACTCACAAGGAGAGGTGGTGGCATGCCTGGAAAAAGGCCTGGTAAAAGAGGCAGAGGAGACTGATCCTCGAATCCAGGTTTCTGACCAGTGTAAGAAAGCAATTCTTCGTGTCGCTGAGCTCTCTTCCGATGACTTCCACCTGGACCGGCATCTCTACTTTGCATGCCGAGATGACAGAGAGCGGTTTTGTGAAAATGTGAGTTCTTTTCTCTTCCTTTCTCTCTACTGTAATCCATTAAAAAACCCCAAAACTCCTCTGGAAAAAGGAATGGAAGGGAACTGTAGACTGGAGCCTGAGTGATACTGTGTAATATGGAAACAGACACCTTGGAGCTGTCATTTTGCAGTAATTCCAGTATTAAATTCACTCACCCAACAAACACATTATTTCCAATGGGTTAATGAACTGAATTGGCATAAATGGTTTAATGGGCATCAGAACTGGTGTGACAAGGAGTGGGGGAGGAAAGGCAGAGGTGAGTGACCACTCCTTTCTACAGCTGTGAGGTGTTGGACAAGGTAAGCCTGGTCTGACTGTACTTGCAGCACTTCTTATGCCTAGAACATGAGCTGAAGAGCTGCATTGTTCAGTGTCAAATATTGTGTTAGCTGACAGTTGTCACACTTATAAGGGTGGATGAACATGACCAGATTTTTTAAAATGTAATAAAATTTAAAGGATTTTTATTGCATAGAGGCTATCACTGTCATTTGAAGTATTAAATTGAATATATTACTAGCTTAAAAAAATTCTCCTCAGGTGTAGTTTAGCCTGCTCATTAAGTGTCACAAGTCTTATCTTTAATGGCAAATGTTACTATTCTGTTTCACAGACTCAGGCTGGGGAAGGCCGAGTATACAAGTGCCTCTTTAATCACAAGTTTGAAGAATCAATGAGTGAAAAGGTACGTGTCCTGGTGAGACAAATCCTTACTGCAGGAATCATCAGATCATTCTTCAGTCCAGGCTGCATTATTCTTTTCCAATGTTAAGGAAAATCTGTCATCTTCCTAGCCAGATAATCGTGTGCTTTAACAAATGCTTTTACTTTGATATTTTTGTGTTTCAAGTTTCAGTCTTTAAAGTAAAGGATTTAAATAAATCAAAGCTTTTGGGTGAGTAATTTGGGGGAGGCAGACATGGAGCTCAAGTGGTAGCATTGTGATTGACTGTTTAAAGTAGCAGTCACAGCATGCTGGGGTAAGCTTTGGATAAATGCTGTTCTAATTGTATAGATTAGAAACAAAAAGGAAGCTGTGTTTGTTTCACTTGTGTTTTCAAGCATCACATTCTGTGGGAAGGATGCACAGTTCAGTGACTGAAGTTTTCTTAGTGGTTTTCTTCATGTGGTTTTCAACAACATCAAAAAAAGTTGTTCTAGAAAGCTAGTCCTGAAAAGTTTGTATTGGTATAGGTGCTTTGTTAAGGCAGCAATGCCTTCAGTGATTTTGGAAGCAGCATCATAGTGTTTGGGATTATATAGGATTATAATCTCTCAGAAAGGATATGAAGATGAGTATCTGTAAAGATCTCCTCAGAGAAGATCTGCTGAAGGAGCCTGATTCAGAGTGCTGGAGGGATCAGACTAATTTCCTTTTTGTTAAATGCATTATCTGTCTGACAGCTTGGTTCCAGTTAACAAATTCAAATATGAATGAGTGATTGCTGAGGGCTTGAAACAAAGCTCCATTTTGTAGAAGCGCGTTACTGAAATCTGCTGCTGTTGCTTAACTTCTTTTTAGTTACACAGGGACTCTGGTGGTTTTTGAAGGGTGTTTTCCATGATCAGCTGACTCAGGTATGAATGTAAGATGTAGAGAGGTTAGCCCAAGCTGCAGCAGATGACTTCATAGGGAGAGATGGGTGGATACTCTGAGGACACAGTTTGCAGAGCAGAAGGAGCACTAAATGCAGTTCTCACTCTTGGAGCTGCCAAGGTTGGACCATCTGCAGAGTCGCTGGTTTTGTAGAAACTGTTACCCAGCAAAGAGTCCCTCCCTGCCGATGGCCTGGGCTGCTGCATACACATGTAGCCAGCAATAGCTGCTGGTGGGTGGCTCACTCGCTCTTTGTCATCCAAAACTGGTTCCCAGGCTGTGTCCAGCCTTTCCCTGCTTCAGGTGATGAGGTATCTGCAAGCCTGTATCTCCCTGTGTTCAGAACTGTAAATTTGTCCAGTCCCAAGGTCTGAGACTGCACAGGAACATCAAAGAGGGTGTGGGAATATCTTGGAGGAGGGCTTTCCAGGTCCTTGAGTAGGTGTGGGAAGGAGAGAGTGAAGTCAAAAACCTGATGTAAGGAAGTGGGGAGCGGGTTCTAGGGCTTTTCTGTTCCTTGTGCCAAGACTGCTCCCTCTTCTCTCTACCTACATATTCACTGTTTTCCTTCCTTTCAAGTGGGCTGGGAGTGGAGAAATTTGCTTGAGCTATTCTGAGTTATCTCCTGCCCTCAGATTTAATTTTCACATAATTTAAACTAAAAGCTATGAAATGTAGCAGTGTTTTTACAGGCCCTTTTTTGGATGAAATTTGGAGAGTTGTTCTTGCAGCTGCTGGGTTCAGGTTTGGCCACAGTGCATCCTCATGAACCTCACCAGTTGTGGAAAATGGCTAGAAATTCCCACGGTTAAACTGTTTTATCTGCTGTCATCTGCTCAGTGTGTTGCAGAACAAATCCAAGAAACACTCTATTTTGTACATGCAACTGGAAAAAGTTATTTCTTGAGGGCATGGGGTGAGCATGTACCACAGCTGGGATAAATGTCAGCAACTGCTCCTAGTTACCACAAATGAGTCACACTCTCAGCCATAGCTCTTCACAAAAAGCTGGATGAATGTGCAGTTTTGAGAACTGCTCTGCAGAGAGCTGCTCCGTTTGAAACCCCTGATCTGTTGACCTCGGTGTGCATTGTTAACTGTGTGCTTTCTACGAGACAAATGAAATTTAGCTGCAGCCTAGCTTAAACACACAAATTTAAAAGGTTTGGTTGTTTTCTGAGATGCAACTTGAAAACGTGACAGCAGCAGGTGCAGCTCTCTGCCACCAGCACACAGAAGCTCATTCCACCATGCCAATGTGTCTCCTGCAGTGCCGCGATGCGCTGACGACCCGCCAGAAGCTCATTGCCCAGGACTACAAAGTCAGTTACTCCCTGGCCAAGTCCTGCAAAAGTGACCTGAAGAAATATCGCTGCAATGTGGAGAACCTGCCCCGCTCTCGGGAAGCCCGGCTTTCCTATCTGCTGATGTGCTTAGAGTCTGCCGTGCACAGAGGTAAGTGGAGTTCAAAACTTGCTGGCACCTTGATTTTAAAATGAGGGACCTTCATGTATTTACAGTCCTCTTCTCCATGAACCTTTTTCCAAAGTTTGTTTCAAAGACAAATTTCCTCATCATGGTGCTTTCATCACTGTTGTTTTGATGATCAGAGTAGCTGAGTAAACCCCTCTGCCACTGACTCCTTTTGTGCAGACAAGAAGTTTAAAATGCAGAATAGCAAATCCCACTTGGACTGCTGATGTGTAGTTGCAAATCCTTCTATTCACTGTGAATTCAAGCAGCTCTTTTCCTCCATTGTGTAGTAAGCATTAAATGTGCTACAAGGTTAAAACACTGAATAGAGAACCTGTTTATCCTCACTCAGGGAAAACCAGGGATACTCAGTCCTCTGCCTGCTGTAAATAATGTCTTTTCTTGCAGTTAAGTAGCTTGGGTAAATGCCTTATTTCTCTGGCTCTGGTTTTTCCCTATATAGAAAGAAGGTAAGTGTGTGAATATTATTTTTGATCATTTAACTTAATGTAAGTTGGAGGTGTCCTAACACCAGCTGCTGTTTCCAAAGGCATTAGAAGGCTCAGTGCAGCTGGACCATGCTAGAGGTTCTCTGTGAAATTGCCATAATGTGAAATAACGTGTTGTATCCTCTAGATCTTCACTGGAGAACTGCTTGTTTTTCCTCTTGGCATGCAGCTGTGTGGTTTTCAGAGTGAGCAGCAGGGCTGAGTGCTGCAGTGCCTCTGGCATGGGATGGGAAGGCTGCCATAATTCCATAAGCAGTCTCTGCATTTGTGAGTTTGAATAACTCATTGCTTCTGATTGATGTGGAAATGATGTGCCCTGTTTGTGGAAAAGTTGTGGGATTTTTTTTTTTTTTTACTTCTCCCTGCAGTAGGGCAGGTGGTTTCCTGAATTACATGCAGAAAACTGCTGTTCAGTTACTTAATTTTATGGTGGAACAGGTTCTGCAGTGTCTCATGCATGAGGCATAGCCTAGGAGGAACGCTAATTATTCCACACAGCACCACGTGCATGTGTTACAATGCCTGGCAGCCCCTGCTGGAGTGTCCTCTGTTCCATGGGATGTTGTGCAGATATGAATAGGTTGTGATGGGGTCTGCAGGAAAGCTTATAGCAGATCTAAGCATTTACTACAGCAAGATTTCTGTGCAGCTGCAGTGATTTGTTGGACACTCCATATATACACTCTTGTTTTAGTCTGATTTTTGGCTTCCTGAGCATTTATGTGCTATTGCCCTAGAAAACCTTTTCCTTGGAGAAAATGTTTAACCTGCTGTCCAAACAAATTCCTCTCTCAGTTACATGCCAAACTACCAAAGTGGAACTACTGTGGAAAAAGGAGCCCTTGAGCATAAGGGAAAAAGCTGACTTGTGCTACAGAACTGCAGATCCATGAGTACTTTCAGCTGTTTGCCAGAAGCAGCTCCTGTAACGTGCAATCCAAAATCAGATTCTCTTAATCTTTCAGGCATTCTTTTTTTAAAAACTGTGTTAAATCCATAGACTGGCTATATTTTACAGGGCTGTTTAAATGACAGGAGCTACCATAACCTCTGCTTTATTCCCCAGTACAAATGCTCCAGCAGATTTGTTGCAGTTTGGTGTTCAGAGCGTGGACTCTGATTGTCCCCGCACTTCCAACACGCTGGTAGCACAGGTCAAGAAGGGCTCAGCTAAGCATTGGAACTAAATCACATCATCTTCTCTTGGCTCAGGTCGACAAGTGAGCAGTGAGTGCCAGGGTGAAATGCTGGATTACCGGCGCATGCTGATGGAAGACTTCTCACTGAGCCCAGAAATCATCCTGAGCTGCCGAGGGGAGATCGAGCACCACTGCTCCGGCCTCCATCGGAAAGGGCGCACCCTGCACTGCCTGATGAAAGTCGTGCGGGGCGAAAAGGGGAACGTCGGGCTCAACTGTCAGCAGGCAGTAAGGAGCTTTTCTGTCACTTCAGTTTGCTCAGTTGGTAGAAGCATTGATTTGTCTGTCAATGTTTTGCCTTGTGATGGAGGTTCTGCTGAAGTCAGCCTGGCTCTGCTGGGTGCCACTGAATGCTGGAAGCAGTTGTGTAATTGCCATGCTGTGCAGTGTAACTTGGTGCCTAGCAGCACATCAGTAAGGGTGGTGTTTTTCCCTCAAAAAATACATTTTGCATTGTTGTGCTCTGGGTTTTGTGTTGGATCTTCTGTAGTTCTTCTCCACCAGCTTTGAAGTCATGGAATTCTCTCCTTGGATGCAAGATGCAGGGAAACTTGCTTTTTATCATTCTAAAACATTCCTTCTCCTTCCCTTTTTGCCCTTTACTTTACTTTTTCCCCTGTGCCCTGTCCTTGGAAATGCACAAAACCTTTCAAAGCACCTTCCCACTCAGTTTTATTTTTGCTGTTTCATTCAGCTTTAATGATGGAAATGGAAGTTCAGGGACAGGGAGGTACAGCAGACTGCTGTGGGTTGATGTAGTTGCAGCCAGTGAAGGAAATATTTTCCTCTAAAATACTTCTGTAAAATGGAATATTTCTTCTGCCTTTTTTAAACTTCATTTTGGCTCAAATACATCCTGCTTATAATTTCTTTCAATTGAAAACAATTTAATTTTTTTTTCAAACTCATTAATGCTTTTTAATATGAAGTTACATTTTTGCACTTAATATTTAGTTTTAATGGCCCATGAGCCCTAGAAAGTGACAGCAATGATAAAAATGGCAAAGAAGCGTTAGCGCTGATGTAGGCATTTGGGGAGATCTGTGCTCTTGACTTCTTTTAACATACAGAACCACTGTTCTATACATTTCTGTTGTAAATGTAGCTTAAAACTTGAGCCTCACATGATGCCAGTTCGTGTGTATTATCAAAGATAAATTAATATCCATTAAATTTTTGTACTGCATTGGGTGCTTTTGTGATGAAGCTTATTTCTGCATAAATACCAGGTGTACTTGTGCAGCAGCTGTACAGTTTGAGTCATTCCTGCGGGGATCTGTAGTGCATTACTTATGCTTTGAAGCCTTTGTGTGAAAAACTGAGTATTTGTTTCTGTTTAAATATGAAATTGAAACTGCTGCTTCAGAATTTTGTTATTTGCAAATATTCATAAGATCAGTTAATCTTGGGAATAACTTTTAGATCATGAAGTGCATGTTCAGAACAAGTCAAAACAGGAGACCCCCAAAAGTGATATAGGATTTCAGACTTCCAGAGAAAAATATCTTTTTGGAGGTTTTTTAATTCTGTTGTACTTAAGATACTGCTTTATTTTTTTTACAGTAGGTTGATGCAGTAAGAAATAGGATTGTCCATGAGTTCCCTTCAAGTTAAATGTATTTTGTTCTCTGGGCAAGGGACAGCAGAAGCAAATAAGGTGTTGATTTTATAAACTACATTTGTCTGGATTTTTATGGGCAAGAGGAAATAGATGATTGCAAGAACAGGATAAACATTCCAATGTTCTGAGTTTCTGGAGACTGACACAGTGCTATTATATAGCTGCCTACAACTTTTGAAATACTAAATAATTTATTGTTCTTATATTTTGATTTGAATGGTAGAGGTTGTCAGTGGCTTTGTTGTGTTTTGATTTATTGTGTTGGACTGAGCTTTCTACTTTTACCTTCCAAGGCAGATAAATTGTCTTTGCAAGGAAGAGAATATTGTGTGAAACTCTTCCAGATACTAGGCAACTTGTGCTAGAGACTCCAACTACTTGTCACACGAGGTTGGCCCAGATGGCAAGGCCTGCAGAAGGGAAGTTAGAGATCCATCCTTTAGAGTAAGCTGGAGCCATTTCAGTTCTTTTTGGGTACCTAGAGAGCACCTTTGATGTATGGTTCTGCTGTGGCTCTTGATGGTGGAGCTGTTGTCTGTGGCACCCCTACATTTTCACCTGCAGAAGCAGAGAACAGCACAAGTGCTCTGGGGTGCTCCCAGCAGAGCTTGCTGCAGTTCTTTGGGTCCATCCCCAGATGTTGTCTTTTCTATAGAGTAAAAGACTCATGTCCCGGTGCTTTTAGCACCATTATTAGGTAATACTAGTACAGCACCTTGATTTCTTGGCTAACTCAAGGCAATAGATCTTGTCCTGAAATTCTTTGTAGAAGCTGTTTGACCAGACACACCTGCCTAGAAAGTTTGCTGGAGGCAATTGGAAGGGAAAACATCTAATTTGGATCTGGTTTTACTTACTGTTCTGTCTGTGAAGGTTTGCTCTGATTCTGCTTGTCTTATGAAAGGAAGACTTCTGCCTATCTGCCAAAAACAACCTAAAGGATCTTAAAACAATAAAACACAACCACAGAACCTCCATTTTCTTTCCTGCAAGAGCATTGACTCGTACTCTTTCCTGCAGGTGGATTATGAGTGATTATTTGTATTTAAACCTGTTAACAAAATGCATTCTTAGGCATTCTCAAAACCCAATATTTCAATCTGAGAAGTTCCATTTGTTGTGAGACACCTCAGCCAGAGTCATCTTGCACATGAGAGTCTGTGCTTACACCTAACTGCTGTTGTGCAAGAAGCACATCTAGACCGAAGTGTCAGAACTGGGTGGGGGTTTTGTCTTAGTTTCAACAGTGAACTTGCCAAAATCCTAAAGCTCTGTGAATGGTAGGTGAACAATGGTTTTCTGTAGGTGGTTCTGTCTAAGTTAGAAAGAGAACCCCTGGATGCGTGTTGAGCCTCATCATGCCAAACTGGGGATGTAAGGGATCCTGCACACAGGGAGGGTGTGTGTTTGCTGTGGTGGGTCATCAGATAGGAGATAAAGTGTCACTTAATTGTGAGCATCAGTCCTTCAAAGGTCTGCAGCTGTACTGGCAGTATGGAGCATCTCTGGTGTTGCTTGGTGGAAGATTAGAGCTGTTGACAAATCATTTTTCAAATATGTGGCTTCTGTGTTGCCCTGGTCTTATCTTTGGGGTTTTTTTCTGTTCAGACCTTTGAGCATATAAAACTCCAATCCCTGCTAAAAGGCCATATATTTCTTGCCTCCAGTTTCTAATACAGCTGTTAAATTGGTAGTTCATTGTTAATTTAGTTCTATGTCCAGGATAAAAGTTCAGGGGATTGTAAAGTTCATCCAGCTGCCTTTTAGCTGTGAGGATTTGTTGTGTGAGGGAGGAAAATCCTATACAACCTTCACTTTTATCACTGGTACCAAATTATTCTTTCTTTCCTGCAGTCAGGGCAGCTGGCTTGGTGCTGCACATCTTGCATGTGGTTGAGAATTACAATTGGGAATTCTGCAGAAGTGCCCAAAACACGGTGGAGGGATAAGGAGGTGCTTCAGTGCTTCTGAGCTGTTGTACCCAGTGTGCTTTGGCCTCTTCCACTTGATAGCAACCAAAATACCAATTAACTGAGACCTGAGGAAGAATCCTGCCTACACAATGCTCTGGCCACTTTATTTAAACTGCATGTATAAGAAAGTGTTGGGTTTGAGGTTCTATTCACTGATTTGTCCTTGAGGGAGTAAATTCCACCTTTTTGATATGTAAGTCACCTGACTTGAAGTAATCCTATCACTTTACATGCAGAGTATTCCCCATCCATGAAGGCTGTGTGAGTCTCTGCACCAGCAAAACCAAAATATTCTCCCTCTTGCAGTGACTCTTACAAAGTTTTGTAAAGAACACATCCAGTTAAGGTGCCACTCTGTTATGAAATGTTTTGGCTTCTGTTTGACCACTGTCAGAGTTGTATAAAATGTTTGTTAATATTTTTAATTATAATATCCTAAGAATTTTTGATAGACAGTTCCCTTCTCAGATGTCTGCATCCCTTAGAAGCTGAGGCTGGGCATAATTAAGAGTGAGTTGCAGGAAATCCTGTGTTCCTCCCAGGCAATCTGTGGTCTGTCCTCATGACTGCAAGCTTCCTATTGAATAAATTGTGCTCACTTGTATTTTCTCCAGTTCTCTGATGCTTTTTTCTTTCCTGTGTTTTGTGATGTTAGGGCTTTGCCCCTGAGAGTTTCTTGGATGGTGTTTAGGTGCAGACTTTGAAAGGTAGAGGATAAAATTGTAACTGTGCTTTTGATTTAGTTGGGATGAAGGCCAATGACTAAAATCATTAACTAAGTGTCAAGATGTTAGGAGCATATAGACCGTCTGATGTTGGTGTGCAGTTGCCTTCTCAGCAACCTCTCTTTTTTTTCCCCTTTTTTTTTTTTCACCTTCAAATTTGTCAGCTGAAAATGTTTGCCTGCTGAGTGATGATATCAGTCTGCCTTCCATCACTTCCTTTAGAAGTTCACAGCTTGATGGAAAATGAAGTGGGGCATGGGGATCCTTGGCTGAGTTATGGTCCATAAGCTACCTTGTCCCAAAATTGAGATATACCCAAATTCTCATCCCCTGACCCAGCAGACACCTCCCAAATTACTGTGTCTGAATTGGATTTTATAACATAGTGCTAAATATGCTAAATGATATTTCCTTATTAATGAGAGAGAATTGTTTTTCTGTCACTTTTGTCAGAATAGGTGTTTCACAAGAAGAAAAGATTTGATGGACCTGTTCATACTGCATTTACCTATGACAGCTGAAAGTATTTAGAAGTCATAAAGGGACTGCTGGGATATCAGCTTTGGGTTGGGATACCTAGTCTCTAAATCTTTAGAAAGTTTTTGTTTTCATCTTTCATTTACACTATGACTTCTCTTAAGTAGTTAAAACAGGATGTCCTGCAGTTATACTTTAGACACACATGCACACACACACACATATATACATACACACACTAAAAAAATGTGTACTATAGACCCTGACTTCCAAAAGCTTGAGCAGGCATCCCTGAAGAAATGTTACTTCATGGGGCATCAGAACAGGGCATTTTATCCTGTATTTCAATAAAACTTGTCCTCTCCAGACAATTCAAAAACTGATTTAGACTTTGTAAATAGGCACGTGATCTTTAGACATTGATTTGGATTTCAGCTGTAAATAGTATTCATAAAAATACAACAAATTTGTGTGTTTGGTATCATCAGCCTTATGGAATGAGGCTACCATCAAAGCTTAAGAATTTTACCTGTTCTAGTCTATAAATTGGTACATAAGTAGTCCAAGTTCACAGCTGACCTTCACTGTGTGACTGGTTTCATACGATGTTCCTGGGCTACTTCCTAACGATAATTAGGGTCCAGCAGTGCTGGAGTTGGCAGCACAAGCTCTTAAAATAAAACACTGCAGAGCAGAGTTCATACATTGTGATGTTGTTACTGGCATAGAATTGCCACACTGAGAGGTTGTAAGTGCTCTCATTTAGGTCTTTAATGTTTGTTTTCCTGTCCACAATTCCTTTCTTCCAGCTTCAAACCCTGATTCAGGAAACGGACCCCGGTGCTGACTATCGCATCGACCGCGCGCTGAACGAGGCCTGCGAGTCAGTGATCCAGACAGCTTGCAAGCACATACGGTCTGGAGATCCCATGTAGGTGCCTCTCACTTAGAACTGATGGGTTTTTTTAGGCATCCATGAAGGTTGTGTGGCTGACCAGTAGTGACACTAAAACCTGTCCAGACTAGTGACTCCAGATCAGTCACAGAGAGTTGAACTGAGCTTTCTCCATTCTTGCTGTACAAGCCGGCTGCTATTTTTATAGGAGGACTGCTTTAGCACTGGTGAAGGATGGAGCTATCACATACACTTAGTCTAAGTTTGTAATGTTTGGCATGCTAATTTCTCTAACTACATAAGTCTCAAGCAATATCACCAAGTAACAAGCCTGAAAAGGTCAGATAAGCAAATCCATAAGGCAGAGATGGGTGTCTCCTTTGTCTTCAGGTGTGATAATATATTCTGCCCTGAGCCAGATTTTCTATGGAATACTTCTTATGATTTTGTTGTATATCAGGCCTGCTGAGATAACTAAAACAATGGAACATAAGAGAGTAAAAATCTGATATACACTTGGTTTAGATGTAATCTTTTTGAAGGAAGAGAAAGGTCTTCACTGAGTTTGAACGTCTTATCTATGGTTCACTGGGAAGATTTGATTTGGCAACACCAGCTGTTACAGGGAAGCTTAGCATGATTTTAACAGTCTGTGGCCTGGCTTTTTCTTCTGTTTGCAGGATTCTGTCTTGCCTGATGGAGCACTTGTACACTGAGAAAATGGTAGAGGACTGTGAGCATAGGCTCCTGGAGCTCCAGTATTTTATATCTCGTGACTGGAAGTGAGTACTGTGAAACAAGATTTATCTTTATGTGATGTTTGTGTTAAGTGTTTGTATGCATTAGCAGTTCTTTGTAAAACAGCATAGCTTGTGGTTGTTCAGAAGAGGACTTTCAAGTATGCCAGGTTGGTAGGGCATTAATGCCTGTGTAGAACTCTAAAAGCAAAGGCTGCTTAGAAAAGGTGTGATGCCACTTAAATCAGGCACTGTTGTAGAAGTGATGCAACCTTAAAAAGTGCTCAAGTTTGAGCTCTAAAATTCATTGCATCTAATTAAAGAATTCTGTCTGACCATATTGAAGTCGAAGGTCTCTTTCTCTGCAGGTGGCAGCCAGTTGTGTCTGCTGTAAGTGCTACAGTATGGAACTTAAGGAAACCAAGTTTTTAAGTATAACAAAGACTCACTGTGTGAGAAGCTTCCTGCCTCCATTTCTGCCTTTTTTCAAATTTTCTAGGTGTGATTGCAGCCTGTAGAGCAGATGTAGTACCCTTCAGAGTACTACTTTTCCATCTTTCTCATCCAGAGATGGCAGTGCTTTGTTTAAATATACACGTAGCCCCTTGTGTCAATGCTGGTTAGGATGAGGAGAGAATAAATTTGATAAACGTGACCAGTGAGGAAAGAATAAGTGTTTGGCTTGTCTTCTAAAGAAGATTGAGAGGTGAGGAAATAGAGTACATTAAATGGCCTTACTGCAAGAAATTGAAAAATTGTTCTCAGTGGCCACAAAGAGTGTAAGGCAAGTCCTGGGCTTCGATTACTGCAAGGAGTGTTCAAATCAAGAACATTAAGAAAATCTTGACTCACAGCAAGTCATGTATTTATGGACAGCACTGCCAGTAGCTGAGAGCTGATGTGCTCTGTGAACCTTTTTCTTTTGAAATACATGGGGCTTCATGGACTAGGGAGTTTAAGGCTTTTTGGCTGTTCATTTAGTCCTCTTAATAATTATCTCCATAGACAGACAAGAATACTTAATTTTTTCCCCCTTCCTGTTTGTCTTCATTGCTGTGTCTCCTGCCTGTACTGTTTCCAGCAGGTAATTCATTGTTTGAGTCAAACGATTGGAAGAAGGAAGACAGTATTTGCATTTTCCTGGGAGTAAAGATAAGCTAATGTTGTCCCACCTGCATTATGAATTAGAATTATCTTTGTTTAACCACTGTTCCCCAGAACTGGCTTATAAATCTGTTGCACTGACCATGTGCCTCAGACAGATGCACAGAGTAGAAAGGGTTTTGTTGGTATCTTTATCATTATCTATATAATTGTGTCCACTGAAATCACTTCATGTTTGTTTCCTATAGTGTTTATAAATATGAAGTTTCCATTTGAGAAGGTCGGTAAAATCTCACTTAACTTTCATGTAATTAGACATCATCTTAAGAGATCTGTACTTAGATGCAAAGCAAGGGACACTGAGTTTTCAGCTGGCTCAAATCCAGGACAGACAGGATCAATCCAACTTAGATTTTTATGGAATTGGTGTTTCAGAATGGCAGCAGTACAGAGGATGTGTAAGATACTACACAAGCAAAATGTGGTGTGTACCTGCCTTTCTGCTGGTTCAGGACATCAAAGAGATGATTTTTCTCATGTGTCAGCATTTGGCTGGCACAAGAAAATGGGAGGTGCTTCAAGAAGTGTTGAAAATTTATCTGTAATTAAAAGTTTTGGTGTTATTTAGGGTGTTGATTCCAAATTGAATGACAGGCATTTTGCCACCTGTTGGTTCAGTTGGACAGACACTGCTGCTGAGTGGTGTCCTGGTGGTGCCTTGAAACCTGAAGTGGATTTTCTGTCTCAAAAGCATTTCAGGATATGAAAAACATTCCGGGTTGGAATGAAATGCCAGTGATAACTTTTCTGTTTGCAGATTGGACACGGTCCTTTACCGCAAGTGTCAGGGAGATGCCTCCCGCCTCTGCCATACCCACGGCTGGAATGAGACCAGTGAGCTGATGCCTCCAGGGGCTGTTTTCTCCTGCTTATACAGGCATGCCTATCGCACAGAGGAGCAAGGAAGGAGGGTAAGTGCTAATGGGCAACTTGCTGCTTGTTGATCTGTGGTAGAAGAGTTGCTCACACGTTTGGAAGTTGGACACACTATGCTAAAACTGCCAGAATTGAGAAAAGCTGCTTCAAATCATTTACTACAGGAGGTAGTTGCACTGCGTAGGTGCCCTGAAGGTCTAGGTAGTTGTTCTGGTAAGGCAAAATAGGCTCAGCAGGAATGGGAGACCCGTGGGGAGAACTGTGTGCTGCCACTGACTTATATTTCTGTTCAAATACAGGCCAAGTTCTCCCTCATGTCTTTCCAAAGAGGAATGTGATTCCTTGCAGATAGCCAGCGTAGCTGCAAAATTGGTTTTATGCAAAAAGGAGTTTCAAGATCATCTTTCCTTGGCTGTTTCTAATTAAGTTTTGACATGTGCCCAGCTTCAGATTATATTCCATTTAATTCTTCCTATCGATATAATGCATTCTTCCAGTTCTTTGGAGCATGCTGTACTGGTAAATGTGCTTATGCTGTCTTTAAAGATGACAGTGGGGATCTGACTTGCAGTCTGGAGATCCACCATAATCTCATTTGTGGTTGAGAGCTGCTCTTTTCAAGTTTGCTGCCCTCTCGTGCCTTTAGCAAGGCACTCAGATGAAAGCACCTGGGTACTCGGTTCCATTTCTTTTGGCACTGTAGTGCACACAACTCCTAGGAGTTGATGGGTTTATACAAGGGCCCAGTTTAAAAATTAATTTCCACAGCTTGATTTAAAAGGTCTTTTGTGGCAGAGGTCAAGTATTGATTGAAAGCATCTCTTTTAGGAATAATTTTTTTTAATGTAGTTTCTTAGTCTGCTGAGTTGAGACTTTTTCATTCCATTTTATATTAGTGCTGACCAAAGAAATCAATAGCCACCCTGCAAATAATCTATCAGAGAGAGAAAGGGTTTTTAAATGTGTTTTTCTTTTGGAAACTAGGCTAAGGGAGCAGCTGTCATTTTGAAATTTAGTCTTGGAAGCAAACTCATGGGAGGTTAGACCTGTATTTGTTTCCAGTGCTGTTGACAGAATGCTAGATAACTTCCAGTGGTTTGGATTTTTAACTGTATGAAGCTTTAAGCTTCAACTGGTGCATTTTAGATCTGATAAGCACCATAGCAGTATCCCTTGATTTTCTACAGTTTGTTTCTTCCTGTCTTGCAAGTGCTGACTCTGATGTGCTGCAGTGGGGATTGCTGAGAAGAAATTACACCTGGACCACATTGCCTTATTCTGGGCTTCTGGTTTGGTATTAAGGGCATGAGCTACTTTGACTTCTCCAGAATCAATCTGTAGCCTTGAGTGAAGGGGGATGGTGCAGCAGATAACCTGGGGACCTGATCTGACATCTCATTTTTAAAAGCAAAGTAGAGATCTAAGAGTATAAAACTAAACTTAGCGGAATGAGAGGAGAGGAGCCTCTATCTAAATTAAATGACAGAGCTCTGAGCTCTTTTGAAACCCAGATTTCTTGTTAGGGCCCTGGCAGGCCCTGAACAGTGCAGGACTCCTGTGACTTCTGGGATTGAGGATGGCATTTGTGGTCACTCTCAGAGCCCTACTTGACAGCATCCTGTTTGCCCTGTGTGGATTTAGGGACCCCATATGCCAAACACTCCCTGTTCTTTTTGCAGCTATCACGAGAGTGCAGAGCAGAGGTCCAGAGAATCCTCCATCAGCGAGCCATGGATGTGAAGCTGGACCCAGCCCTCCAGGACAAGTGCATGATAGACTTGGGGAAGTGGTGCAGTGAAAAGACAGAGACAGGGCAGGTACTGTGCACAATATCACTGGAACTTTGTTTGCAAAGCTGGAGGGGTGGGAAGGACAAAAAGAGGATAAAGGGATATCTCGCTGCCTCTTTATAGTTAGACGATGTTAAAAATTGGTGCAGTTTGAAACAATCTGCACCAGACTCAGAGACAGGAGGTGTGAAGAAGCTTTGCATGTTCAAACGTTAGTGGAATGAGAAGGGGATAATTAGCAAAAAGGACTTTAAAGAGGCAACCCTACCTCCCTCAACCTCTTGCTTGTAATATTCTATTACAAGCTTGATATTTCCCACATAAACTTTATCCTGTTTCCATTTGGCAATTACTGTCATGCTTCCTGTGTTTATGCAGAACTGAACTAACATCTGCAGGTACTTAAAAAGTTTCAACAAATATTTTCATGTTAAATTGCTGTGCCCTAGGAGGGCTGTAGCAAAGGGACCATTCTGCAGCAGATGCTGTAGACAACGCTCTCTTTTTGAAGTGCCCATCATAGGTTGGCTAACTAACCTCTCCTTAAGGTTATGGAAAGGGCAGATTAAATGTGATATTCCAGAAGTGAAAGCACATCGTGCTGCATCTTTTGAGAACAAGTGGTAACATCCTAGATCAACACTTCCAGTTATTACTATATATGTGTGTTCTGGGAGTGCTAGTAGAGGAATGGGATTAAATGAGATCTAGGATTTTACCAAAAGGAGGGCAGTTTCACATGTGTAACAATGTTTTAAGCCCTAAATTTCATCTTGGGTTCTTGGATCTCACACGAAAATGTCCATTTCTGTAGGAGCTGGAATGCCTTCAGGACCATCTTGATGACTTGGTGTCTGATTGCAGAGACATAGTGGGAAACCTCACTGAGCTGGAGTCTGAGGTGAGTGGTTTTCAGCCTGAGGTAAAGGGAATAGTGAAGCATGTCTAGTTAAGCATGTCCTTTCAATAATGATGTAAAAAACTGAGTTTAGAGGAGCTGTAGAAATGCAGTACTCTGGGATCAAAAACCATCCTTTTTACCCCCATGCAATGGACATTTTTCATGGCGGTTCTTGAGGAAGAGAAAGGAATTTAGGCTGTTGATGGCATTTCTCTTGCTTTAAAGATCACTTACAGTAGTGAAAACTAAGATTTGCACAGCAACCCAGTTACCTTTAATACAAGTCAAGATAATGTGATGGGACTTGAGATTTTGGACTTGCTTGCAAGTAGTTTTCAGTACTGTATTGCAGCTTCCCTCTCAGTCCCAAAAATTTTGCAAGCAATTATCACCAGGTACATCAGTAGAGATTTCAGTGATGGTGGCAGCTTTATCTGTTTTACGAAGCTTCATATTTAACTGTGGAGCCCCAGACTGTTCCCTATATCTCTTAAAATTTACACTGTGCCCTAGGGAAAGCTTCCTTCCAGTGATTAGAAACTGTGGTTTGCTCAGAACTGTGCTAAATCTTCAACTCCTGCCTAGGTGTGAGGTGATTTCTAATGCTCTAGCACCCAGTTTGCAGGAGAATGGCTGAATTATCCAAGCCAGGAGTTTTTGTGGAGACCAGGCTCTTCCCTTAAGCTGGAAGGCTTGTCTTGCATTTGCCATGTTGGCAAGAGTGAACCCTGGGATTTCCAGAGCTAAAGGGCAGAGCTGTCTGGATTGCATTTTTCAAAACTATATGAACTGGGTTGAGTTTGAGTTGTTAGCCCAGGTTTTTTCCAGAGTCGTTTTCTCTTGTGCATTCACTGTGAAAATGAAAAACTACGTATTTTCTGCAGGACATTCAAATTGAAGCCTTGCTGATGAGAGCATGTGAGCCCATTATCCAGACATTCTGTCATGTGAGTATTCTGTAATAGTGTGAATATCTTTGAGGAAAAAGCTCAGTGGGAAAGGTTAGAGAGTTTCAGTATTAGTTCTTGCTACACTTCAAAAGTAAAATCAGAGGTAATCAGTTCCAAAAGTCTTTAATTAAAAAATCACCCTGAAATAAAAATTTTTAGTTCTGTCTAGTGTTTCTGCTGTTGTCAGAGCCCTAGCAGAAAAGCTAGTTTGAAGATGAAAATTGTTCTGTAATTGGCAAAAAACACTCTTTACAGTGAGTTAAATACCAGATTTTTTTCCTTCTCCTTTACATGCAGGCAACGTGTCTAGCCACTCTACTCTGTGCAGCTGCTCAGCACTGCTGAGATAACTTCACTGCTGTAGGGCTGAGTAGTTAAAGAGCAGTGAAGGCACCTAATTGTAAGATGTCATGTAATCACTGAGTCTCTGCAATGTGTTTTCCTGAGTCTAAAGTGTGGGTGTTTCTGAGATGGTTCTTTTCTGAACTGTATAAACATAGTTGTGTTCTGGAGTTGTGTGGTGCATCTCTAGGGTGGTCAGTTAATAGTGAGCTCACCATGGAGAGTGGGACTGTGAGTTCCATATTTCCTGGTCACAGTGGGCTAAAAGAGCATAAAACCCATGACTCATAAGAGTAGCTAATTTTTATGCCTTTCATCTCTTCTTCAGGAGGTTGCAGATAACCAGATTGATTCTGGGGACTTGATGGAGTGTCTAATACAGAACAAACACCAGAAGGAAATGAATGAAAAATGTGCAATTGGTGTTACTCATTTCCAGCTGGTAAGCAACGCTTTTCTCTGCTATCAGTGGAAGTTTGTTCTGTTCTTTCAGGGTGTTGATAGGAATTACCTAATTATGAAAATGTTCCTTCTTTGAAATTGATTTTCCACTGTATTTAAAGAGCTCCTGTGAATTCAGACAGTTATATTTGCATGCCTGGTCATAAATGGTTACTTTTGGAGGTGATTTCTTTTCAACTTCTCCTTCCTCCCTGGCATATGGTAGACAGGGTCCCAACTTGTTCAGCAGTGCAGCATCCCTTTTGCTTCCACGTTAATAAGTTTGAACAAAAGTACTGCTAATTTTATGATTTAGCAAGTGTTCTTTTGACCAGCACTTCACTTTTTTATTTTTTAAACTCCAGATGACCAAAGCTGTTTTCTCCCCATTTCTCTCTTGCAGGTTCAAATGAAAGATTTTAGGTTCTCGTACAAGTTTAAAATGGCTTGCAAGGAGGATGTGCTGAAACTGTGCCCCAACATCAAAAAAAAGTATGTAGTGTCTGACCAAACAGCAATCTGATTGTATAAATATGTAATTCAGTGACAAGGTGTTTCATGATAGGACAGAAAATGCTGGACTTTCTTTAAAGGCCAATTGGTTTGTCTGTGTTCAGTTAGTGACTGTGTTCTGCAGAGGCTTAAGGTAGAGGCCTGCCTCTTAAAATTACTTCTTCCTTACTCCTGCATAGAAGCATGTCCTCTTTATTTTACTTGCTATGAGATTAGCTAATTATTACAATTAGTTGATTGCATGTCCCAGAATGTTTTATATCCTTGCTAGATTCATTGTCTTCTAAGAGGCAGACTACTGTTGTTCCGGTTGCTGATCTGGGAAGGGAAAATAGCCCACTTGTTTTATCTGGTTTATTCACTGCAGTCTAAGGAGGTTTTTTTAATGTTCTACTGCAGTAGTGTAAGGCAAAATCACACACAAGGTCAGTCCTGTTTGTGGATAGCAAGACTATTTGCATTTTATGAGATAAATGCCCTTCTCATAGTGTAAAAGGATTGCTTGCAATGCTGTGTAGGTATTCACCTTCATCTATTTCTGAGATGAAGCAAAGCTTTTCTAAAGTGCTGATATGACTTAAGAGCGAGGGTCTTGCTGGGCAGAGGGGTTGATGGGATTTTGAATGTCTTCCTGTCTGCTGATCTGGACTCCAATTTAGGTTTTAATTGTGATCCGGTTACTGTACATAGAGCTGTACCCAGAAGTAAGCACAGATGCACAAGGACTTGATACCATGTTTGGATTATTTGAGTCAGTTTCTCCATTGTGGTAATCCAATTCCACCCTTGGCTGGTGTTATTGAAGGGTGTGTGAGTAAAAAGCTGCTTTCTTTTCTGCAGGGTAGATGTGGTGATCTGTCTGAGCACAACTGTGCGCAATGATACTTTGCAGGATGCCAAGGAGCACAGGGTCTCTCTGAAGTGCCGCAAACAGCTGCGTGTTGAGGAGCTAGAGATGGTAAACATGCCTGAAACTCTTGTTCTTCCCACTCTTCTAGTGAGGTCCATCAATTAAAGCTTCCTGGTTTGTCCACCTTTGAGGCAAAAAAAGGAAGCTCATTTGTAAGATGTGTCTGATTTTTCCACTTTTCTTGCAACACGAGGCTCAATTGCCCTTCACAGTGAAAGTACTGATTGTCTACTTTAACACCTTAAATACAGTCTCACGAAGGCTAAGGCAAGCTAAATGGTCATTGGAATTTCAGCTAGAAGTGATTATGTTTAGTGTTAGACAGCAACGTGCTACACATTCTGATGTCCTTAATGTCCTCTAGGAAGGAACAAAAGCTTCATTTTACAGACTGAGGAAACAAGCACAGATGAAGCAACTCGACCCCAGCTGCTCCAAGTTGCTCAGTGGATAAATAGGAGTAGTGTTTGTTCTGGTAGGCAAAGCTGCCTCTCGACTTCCTGCTGCAGTGCTTGCAGTAATAAACTCTTAGGGTCTTTGTCCTGTAGATACTGTTTAAGTGTCAAAGCTTCACCTTAAGTAGGTCCATATCGGAAGAGGCAGCACTCTTGCCTTTGTGTGGAAGAATTCAGATGCTGGGCATCATCAAAAACAGGAAACTTCATTCACATCCTCCAGATCACCTTCTAGATGGGTGGCTGTTAATATATCCTTTAGCTTTCACATGGAAAGATTTTAGTTGTCTTGGGACAGTTGTGATGATGCCCTTTTAGGAGAAGCAGTGGAAACAACTTGCTAGCTCTATAATTTGATTCAAATCCTTTCTTCAGTCTAAAAAGCTGACTGATTGCTGCAGGGAATTCCAAAGCTGATTTCCCACTAACACCACTTCTCACACCCAAGACCCTTACACTCAAAGAAACTTAATGCCTCTTGTGAGGGTTGCTTACTTTTTGTGAGTAGAGGTCTGCAGTTAAGAGATTAAGAAAGTAAAATAGTCTTGAGTCCTACTTTAAGGTTCATATTGTAATTTTTCCTGCAGACTGAGGATATCAGACTTGAACCAGAACTGTATGAGGCTTGTAAAAGTGACATCAAGAATTACTGCCAGAACGTGCCCTATGGCAATGCTCAGGTAATGGAATTTATTAATAATTTACAATTTAATTTGTACTTTCATTTCAGAAAAGTTTTGAAGAACACTTTTGCCCCTGTAAGTGCAGCTCGAGATTTTCATTTTGATATCACTCAAATATTTTGGTAGTGCTATGGAATGTTAATTTCTTTCTTTTCCACTGGTACACAAGCATTAACACTGGGTGATTGCAATGCTGTGAGCACTTCATTCTTCAGTTAATGCTAGTTTAAAGCTATTAGCAGCTGGTTACTGCAAGTGTTGCTAAAGATTTCTTAGGCATAATGTCTGCAAGATGAGATTTGTGCTTCTGGAATAAGTCCAAGAGACCCTCTTCAGCTCATCAAATCTTTGTGAGAAAAGATGAATTTAAAGCAGGTACTGGAAAAAACCATTGGTAATGACTTTAATAAAATCTAGGCATTGGGAGCTTAACTGCCCAAATGAGGTGAAGGTGGTCATTAGGGGAAGACATGGCTGTGTATGACAGAATCATATCAGCAGTGTGTCCATTATGCCTGCAATACTGTGTTGTAGATAATTGAATGCCTGAAAGAAATCAAGAAGCAATTGAGTACACGGTGCCACCAGAAGGTGTTTAAGCTGCAGGAGACAGAGATGATGGACCCAGAACTGGACTACACACTCATGAGAGTCTGCAAGCAGATGATCAAGGTAATGGTAGTGTGCTTATTTAAAAGGGCGAGGTTGGGATGTAAGAGCTCTATCAGCTTTGAGCTTCCCATAAAGGCTTGTTACAACACTGCTGTGCTCTTTCAGAAGTATGACTGCTTTTTTGCAAAGTAATCTGTTTCTTAATTCTGAATCAGGCTGAGGTTTCTTCAGGGCTCTTCTCTTTCAACTTCCTGATCAAAGCCTGTGCACTAATAAATTTGTCTTCCCAACCGCCAGCAGAATTGAGGAGGGAATCTGTGCTGAGGCTTCTAATACAGTTCTCATACAGTCAGTTTGGATTTGGATTGACTTTTAGCAAGGGTGAAGAAGTTACAATTACAGAGGAGAGTAAAATCTTCAGCTCACTGCTGACCTGGTGCATGCAGACTTTTATCAAACTGATAAAGCAGGCAAAATCATGCAAAACTTAAAATTAAAAATGAGGGCTGAAAGTGGTACCACGTAGAAAGCAGCAGTGAATGTTCATGTGAGACACTCACAGCAGCCAGAATTGCAAGCCCTGAAACACCAGTATGTGCGGTCCATATGCAGTGCCCTGACTCCATATTTTAGCTGATGGAAGAGCATCTTGAGACTTATTTGCTCTCCAGTGCAGACACATGCTTTTAAAAAGAAACCTGTGATCTCATTAAAACAGTGAGGATTTGAAGATGCAACAGCCTTATCTTACACCCACAGAATTAGTTTCTAACAAAAGAAATTAGTACCTTGGTTTGAATTTTGGGTGAGCTGGTTCACTTTTGACTATCTGATTCAAGGTGGGAATGGGCTAATTACTGTCAGTGAGCTCCTCTCTGCTTTCTCTTTATATGTGGTGTTAGTTTGCACTGAGTGGTACTAATGAAGTCTTCACTGATGCTTTGTCCAAGCAGCATTTATGCAGAACAGCAGTATGTGTATAGACTTAAAAAATTTCTTCTTTTACTTTCTAAAATAAATAGGAACAAAAGTAGTTGAGTATGAGACCTAATTTGGTGGGTATTTCTTTCCAAGTGTGCTATTTCTTAAGAATAGAAAATAAAGGCAATTTGCTTTTGATAAGGCCGGTCAGGACTGTACAGCTCAGTGCTCAGTCCATAAGCAGAGACATTAATGCCCATGGTCAATTCAGAGAGTAACACTGAGATGTTGGGATTGGCAGTGTAGCTGTATACCTCTCTGTTGGCAGGTGATTATTCCCTTCCATGAATTGGAAGCTGCTTGCTGGTTTTGGTTTTTGTTTTTTCTAGTGCTTTTAGTGATGAAACTTACTGGGTTTGGGGGATTTGTTTTGTAGCGGTTTTGTCCAGAGGCGGATTCAAAAAACATGTTGCAGTGTTTGAAACAAAACAAGAACAGTGAAGTGATGGATCCTAAATGCAAGCAGATGATCACCAAGCGCCAGATTACACAAAATACAGGTATCTTCTTCTGAAAAAAAAAAACCAGACCTTGCTTGCCTGAGGTGTTCAGCATGGCTGGAAGAGTATCAGTTTTGTTTTGTTCTCCTTTGTGGTTTTCTGTGTACACACTGACCTTAGTCAGTGGGTCAGCATGTGTTGTTGAATCCTCTTTATTGCTGAAGTTCTTATCTCACAATTTAAAATTCAATTTTAAAAAAATACTATTTTTTCACCAAAATTATATTCCTTGATGGTATAATGCCATCCGGGAAATTTCTGTCCCATCTCTTTTGGAGTGTTATGCTCTGTAATCTGAAGAGATCTGTGCTCTAATGAAGTTCTGTCATCTCTCCTGGTTAGATTACCGCTTAAACCCTGTGCTCAGGAAGGCGTGCAAAGCAGACATACCAAAATTCTGCCAAAATATCCTGAATAGGGCCAAGGATGATACAGAGTTGGAAGGACAAGTCATCTCATGCCTGAAGTTGAAATATGCAGACCAGGTGAGTAGAGCTGATGCCTGCAAATGAGAAATTGTGCAGGATCGTGCTGATCAACAAGTCATTGAATAACAAATCAAACTTGGTCTTGTGGTGTGTTCAACATATGTAACAGGCTATACATAAAGGAGGTTTTTATGTTCCTAATCAAATATTATAGAATACAGGTTAATATACAAGGTGGTTGATTTACAAAGGTCACTGAGTGAGTTAATGACTTTCTCCTCCAAACAGCGTCTCTCTCCAGACTGTGAGGACCAAATTCGAGTAATAATCCAGGAATCAGCCCTTGATTATCGGCTGGATCCCCAGCTTCAGATGCACTGTTCTGATGAGGTAGGAGAGTAACTCCATAGCTACTTTTTCAGGATGAAAGCTGCCTTTGTGTAGTGGATTTTTGTTTCTCAAAACATGAACTTTCTTAGTAACTAAAACAAAAAAATCCCTTTGAGCTGCTTCTAGCTAGTCAGATTCTCTGCTTGTGACTTTTGGCCAGGGTGCAAGAATTGACATTTCCTGTGCAGTGCTAATATGAAGTTAATTTTTTCATCTGGGATCTCATCAGTACTTGTGACTATAGAAAAACACTTCTTTCTGACTGTTGTCAAAAAAAAGTCAGTTCTCTGGTCTTGTCAGCCTTAACTGGAATACAGTGAGACTTTTTGAGTTTTCGCTTTTGGTAACAGAGTTAGTCATGCTTCAAGTGTTACTTATTTCATACTTCCACATTCTTTCCATGATGTTTCCTTCCCTACCCTCCTCCTCAGTACAGTGATATTGACTTCTTGCTGCTGGGTTTCAAAGGGTTATGCATATTGCATGAGCCAGGCTGCGTTTGGCTTTGGGGATTTTGGGGGGGAAGCAATATCATAATGTATTCTTTAGCTGCACCCTGTATGAGCTAACATATTGAGATATAAATGTGCTAAAAGGCAGAATGATTGTTGTGAACTACTTATGTTAAAACCCCTCTCTCAAAATAGATTTCCAGCTTGTGTGCAGAAGAAGCAGCAGCTCAGGAGCAGACTGGGCAGGTGGAAGAGTGTCTGAAAGTGAATCTGCTGAAAATAAAAACTGAGATGTGCAAGAAGGTAAAGAAAATAAATTGGATGTGTTCTAAAAAGCTCCCATCCCTGCAGAAGTCTGTGATTTTTCCAGATCACAGCCTAGGTCATGTTCTAGCTAGTATGAGGCCAGGGCGCTGAAATTTCCCTATACATCTTGGTTCTGGCCTGCAGTGATTCAATTCAATTTCAGTTTGCCAGTGAAAATTGTGTTGAGAGTTTCTCCTTTGCAATTCCAGGCTTGAATCCTTTCTTGATTATGGTTTCCAAAGGTTCTGTTACTAATCTGTTTCTTCATGCTATCTCCGTTGCAGGCTTTCCTAGTCCCAGGCTTGTGTGATCAAGGGCTGTATGAATTGTGCCATGGCTATGGCACCTGATTTCAGTTCTAACTGGAGTAGTCCTGCCATATTGACTTCATCTTTTAGATTAATTATGAGTATTTTAAGGAATGTTACAAACCAGGACACTTGATTAAGCCTAAGCCAGCATTCATAGCCTTATCCAAGGACAGTGGTGGATTTTCTCACAATCCTGGATTTGAAAAGATGATTCACCTTTCAGAGACATTGATCAGCATGAGTTTCATTCTGTCTCCTTTTTCTGAGATGTACTTTTAATTTCCTCTTCCGCAGGAAGTGCTCAACATGCTAAAGGAGAGCAAAGCAGATATATTTGTTGACCCGGTGCTGCACACGGCCTGTGCCCTGGACATCAAACACCACTGTGCTGCCATTCCGCCAGGGAGAGGACGCCGTAAGTGCTCGTGCTGTACTTGTGTAACCTCTCAGGCCTGAGATATTTAACCTGCGTTTTCTCAGCAGTGTATTCTTACGTACAAGATATTTCCACCAGTTGTGTGGGCAGCAGGATGGAACACCAGCAGAAGTGTAGATGAATGGGTGTCAAGAAGTCTTTCCTTGTGTTGAAGGCAGAACCTATTCCTCGATCCTGATATAATATCCTTGTAGCCTTATCTGCAGATTTAATGGGTGTATTTTATGTGCCATCATTCTTATGATTGCTGACAACAGTGTGTGATAACAGATCCATAAACCTTCCGTAAAATCCCTCCTTGGTTAAATTCCATTGAAAATGAGCTTTTAATACACATGAACTCATTTCTTAGTGAGGTTTGTCTCCCACCTTGTATCAGCTTCACACAAGATCCAGCTCCCACATTTACATATGGCAGTGTTCTATCAGACTGTATCAAAAACTGTCCTCGAACTAAACTCCTTTTCTTACAGCAACAAGTTAGTTTGGATTCCCAAGATTCATGCTAAGCTCATTTCCTTGGTTCTTCTTTCTTTGTCAGTCTTTGGCCATGTTTGGCTTCTTCATTTAAGCATTTAAATTTAAACTGAAGTATTTTGATGGGTTGTTTTTCTTCTCTGCTTAAACATACAACTCTTCCAGCATTGCAGAGGGTAGGTAATCATGACTGCACTTTCTATGTTCTCATAGCAGCTAAAGGCTTTGAGACTTCATCAGCTGTTTTAAGTCATCCAAGACTGAGTTCAGCAAGTTCAGACCACTTGAAACATAATACATTTAAGTATTTCTTAGCCCTTTCTTCTCCTGTTTTCAGTCAAGCTCTTGCACTTTGTTACTGTTATTAGGTTAGCTACGTGGATAGTATATGTGGCTGCTTAAGAAAAGCTAGTGAGGAAGAAAGTTCTGAACTTTGCCATCTTTCTAAGTTTATCTGGCATTAAAAATAACAGACAAGTGTTTTCCCGATCGTTATGTTTCATGCTGGTTATTGAATGCATTTCTGAAATTCTGGATATCCTTTTATTTGTTCCTGCTTTGTCATAATTCTTTTGATGTGTGTTCTGATGTGGTTGCACTGAAGGTCTGCAGGAATTTGCGGTTTAGAGAGGGCTCTGCCTGTGAGTGCTTGAATTGACAATTGTGCATTAAAAGTCTGGAGCTGGTTTAACTAAGTCTATGGCCTGTTGGCTACAAGCTAAATAACTCTTCACTGCAAAGCAGAATGCATCTAATTAGGGATTAGTCAAGTATTTTAGCACGAATATAAAATACAAAATTTTATGTTGGTGTCTCATATGGGCATTTAAACGAGCTTATGAGTTAGCTGGGCAAGCCCCTCTGTAGGCACCAGAACACTGTGATCCCATTTCCTTTTCACAGGACTGTGTGAAAAGTCAGGAAGTTAAAGCTTTCAAAATATATTGTTGATCAACAACTCCTAACAAGCCTAAGGAGATAAGACTGTTTTTTCTGAACTGAATTTGATCTTAGCTCTCTCTAAAGGCTGGTGTCATGGAGTTCACAGTGTACAGCTCGTTCAAAGTGCAGATTTAAAAGACTTCATAAAATCTCATGTAAACCACATGAATTATATATTGGATACGTACTGTAGTTTCTTTTTGGAAATCAAAATTCTTTGCATCTCCAAATGCAGTACTGATTATGAATCTTGGTGAAATTGCTAGCCTCAGGCATTGTCTGCCAGGTCTGTTTAGAAAGCCTTGTAACCATCAGCCTTCTTGAGAATGGAAGAGCCCCTCTCTCCACCACTGTTGCTATTTTGTAACACCATCTTCTGCACATTACAGAAATGTCATGCTTAATGGAAGCTCTAGAAGATAAGCGTGTGAGGTTGCAGCCTGAATGCAAGAAACGCCTTAATGATCGTATTGAAATGTGGAGCTATGCTGCAAAGGTGACTATGTAAACTATTTTCATTTTTTTTTATGCTTCACATCTCTCTGTTGCAAGGTATTTATGAAAAACTTGAACTGTAATGAAATTCTTGTCTCTCAGTGAAGTTTAGTATTTTGAGTTTGGTCCAGAAAAACTGAAATCAGGTCATCTTCTTGGAACTTATATCTTACTCTCTCTGTTTCTGGGATGCATCCCTAACAACACAGAATTAAACTATCTTTTGTGTACACAGGGCTTAGTCTCCTGTGGAGGAGGTGTGGGGCAATGAAATAGGGGCAGGAAAGCTTCCTGTTACAAAGGTGCCTCCTGAACAGCAGTTTCTTTCAGGTGAATCAGGACTGCTTTTTTCTGGTTCAGGCCAACTCTGATGATGACAGGAGGCAATAAGCAGTACCTGAGACCAAAGCTGGTAAATGTCATGGCTGAGGGTTGCATGGAAAGTACAGCTTGGCTCATTTATTCCCTTTTCACCTCCAGGTTGCCCCAGCAGAAGGCTTTTCTGACCTTGCCATGCAAGTTATGACCTCTCCATCCAAGAATTACATCCTCTCTGTGATCACGGTTGGCATCTGTGTACTCTTCCTCATTGGTCTGATGTGTGGACGCATCACCAAGCGGGTGACAAGAGAGCTCAAGGACAGGTAGAGCCTGGATTGCCTGCTGAAGAAATGCCTGCCCAGTGCCCAGTTTTGTACAGCCCTCCTCTGTATAGTCTACCCACCCCCTCTTGTGAGAGGAGAATAAAAAAAAAAAAAAAAAGAAAGAAACAAAAAAAGGAAAAAAATTAGAACAGCAGCAGGTGTTGGCTCAGTTTTCCCATCCTGGATCTCATCCATGGCATCTTCATCCTATGAAAGTTTGTGTGCAACATTGGCAGCCCAGCCAGCAGCTTTTGTTACCCCTTTGTTAGCAGACTCTCGTTTACCTGCCTGTAGACAAGTCTCTGTTGTACTGTTGGAACTGCCTTCACTCTCCAAATCAGACTGATATGACCTGCAGCTCAAGCAGTTTTTAAGTAAATTTTTAAAGACAGACATTCTGCATACCGACTATATGATTTAGGTAGTGGTTCATACTGAAATCTAGTCATCCTCTGTGGCTGGGTGAAGTTGAGGCAGGAAATTAAAGGGTAAATTGCATCTTACACCACAGTTGGCCTTGTTTTGGACATCTTGCTCGTCTGTGTAAAGCATCTTCAGAGCATAGTCTTGGACAACCTAAGGACACCAATCACTGGTGTCATCTCCTAGTGAATATCCTGCTTTTGTGACTGTGGATTTTTTTGGCTGAAAAGATGTCCTCCCTTTCTTCCTCTGCTGCTCGCAAGATAGAATAAAATACTGACCGGGATTGAATACTCATGTGAGCTGTACAACTTGTGTTTCAGTAGATTAAAGACACGATGTAGACACGAGGTGTGTAGAGCCTGTCAGTAGTGAACAGTGTCAGTGGGCAGGAAGTGCTCTGAGCAGTTACTCGGTCAACTTTTTTATTAGCCACGATGCAGTAAAATTCTAACACTCCTTTTGTTTTACCTTGCTGCTGCTAAGCTGTTACCCTCCCCAGTTAACTGTGTGTAGCTGGTATTGACACACTGGCAGTGCAGTGCTCTGTCAGTGATGCACAAAGCACCAGAACACTCAATGTGCTCTCTCTCTATAATGGTTACTTGTGGATTAGCACAGTGGTTTGTAACCACACCCTGGGTCTTGATGGTTTGAATGGTAGCACTGAAGAGTGGCTTTCATTTCCACAACAACAGTTGATGATAACACCTGGCATTTTCCAGGGATGTAGGACACAGGTGCCTGTCCAGAATGCCAAGCAGAAGTGGATGGAAGAATGATAGTGTGGTATGAAAGGCAGAAACATCTGGATCTTTAAGGGAAGTAGCTTTTGCATAGTTACCATCAACATGTGCGTTTATGCTATGTATAGTTATACTTCCAGAACTGGATACTTGCACCCAAGAGCCCAAAGAAGGTGTTTTGGAAAAGCTGCACCAGTAGTTGTGGCCTCTTCTTACCATCATCTGTGTTCCTCAAGTACAAGGAGGTGTGGAGCTCATAAGATACATGCTTTGACTGAAACATGGAGTGTGTTGATGAAATCTAAAAGAGGCTGCACGAGAGTCAATGTGTGCAGGAGGACATGTTTTATTCACCTTTTAGATGTGCTCACCTGTGTGTGCCGTGGTAAAAACCATGTGCCTGAAACTGTGTGACTTAGGCTGATGCTTGAAACGTAACTTTATTTTCCCACTTAGCACACTGCTGGGTAAGACCTGGCATTTCCAGTTCTCCCCATTGTTTTCTAGAAGAACAGTGGAGGTGGTTTTGAGACACTCCAGAGTGTGGACCAGCTGATTCTGGTGATGCTGTGTACACAGAATGACATATACAGAATACTGTGAGCTTTTGCTATGACTTTTTTGCTGAAGCTTTTTGCAAACATACCTTCATCCTGCTCTGAGGGTGGTGGCAAACTAATATGGGTTTGCACAGACTTGCTATACTAGTGAGTCTCACAAACACTTCTGGTTTTGTAGCAAAGTACTATGAACACAAGCAAGCAGCAGTGAAAGCCTGAGCAATGAAGTTTGTGTGGGGGGTTAGGGTATGGTAGGATTGCAGTTAAGTGGTGAGGTAGAACTGAATTTAAACCTGTATTCCTTTTCTTGCCCCTCTTACCTGGTGTTAAGGGAGCTTGACTGACTGTCAGCATGAAGTGGAGCAGAAGAGAAACAGTCAGGTCTCTTGAGGTAGCACAGGTGTGTAAGTCCACAAATATTAGTTTGGGATTAGAAGTGTGTGTTGTATCACTTGACTGAGTGTTGAAATGACTGCTATCAAAATGGGTGTGCTCACAGAGCTGCCAGCAAGGGAAGTGGGATCTTGGTGCAGCCTTGCTTGCTGGCATGAGTCCTGCTTCTCCAAAATGTCTGTCAGGCGTAATTAAATTGCCATTGGAGGGCTTTTTTTAAACTGTTGTGACTTTTTGAGAAGGCATTTTGTAACCTGATTAGCTTGAAAAGCCTAATTAGATGGTTTATTGTCTAGAAATAGCATCTTCCACTAAATTCCAAAAGACATTGCGGTGAAAATTGTAGGTTTGTAGCCATAGTTCCGAATGTAAACCCTGTTCAGCTCTGAAGGTGACTTTCTTTACTTCCAGATCTAAGGCGTTCTGGTTTTTTTTTTTCCTTTTTAATTTGGAGAAGGTTATGGTAAGGGTGCCCAGAGCATGGCATTAGGAGTCTGTGCTCTACAGTGGTGTTAGTCTGTGGCTGGTGGTGTTTCTGCCTATGTCAGGCTCACCTGGGAGTTCAGTTTCAGTGTGAGTGCACTGGGATGGTGTTACAGGGGTGTGGCTCGAGGCCCTTGGAAGAAAAAGTAGGATACTAAATAAACCTTTTGTCACAGTAGACCTAGACCCACCTTTTAAAAGATGGATGCTGGCAAGGGGTCCAAGCCATTTTATCATTGAGCATGTTATCTTTTCATGTTTTAAAAGGTCTCCTACCACTGGTGATTACCAAATCTGCTTTTTTCTCAACTAAAAAATCTACCAGTCACAGTCTTGAAACATTCTCTTTCTTCTCATGCATACCTAAAAATCTAGAGGTTTCGCAAGCACAGAAATCCACGGGATTTTATTCCAAAAATAACCTGGTTGTGCTGTTGCCAACACATCATCTTGCCTGCAGGTAACCATTTTCCACTGCAGGGAAAGAAAGAAAGAATCATAGAAGCACAGAACAGTTTGAGTTGGAAGGGACCTTAAAGCTCATCTCATTCCAGCCCCCGTCTTGGGCAGGGACACCTTCCACACTAGACCGGGGTACTCAGAGTCCCATCCAGTCTGCTCTTGAACACTTTAGGGATGGGGAGTCCACAACCTCTCTGAACCACCTGTGCTAGTGTCTCACCACCCTTGTAGGAAGGTGTGAGAAATAGTTGTAAGAAACACTGTTGTTGCCTTGAATTCAAGAAAGCCTTTTTAACTTCTCTGTTGTAACAGAGGGTGTTAGCAATAGCTGCAGTCAGCCAAGAGAAGTGGGTTAGTGTGGAAGAACCTGTGGTGGTCTTTCCTCTTTATGACCCTTACCTCTCACTGGAGAAGTCTGCCTTCCACTGAATGCAGTTTGGGAGATGGTTGTTGGTTGGGTGGTTTTGATCATCACAAAACCTTCTCTTGGAGAGCCAGATGCTGTCAGAGCTAGACTTGATGATGCTGGTGCTTAGGGTGTGGATGGAAGAGCTGTTTGGGATCTGGCAGGGCATGCAGCTCTCCATTTGCTTCCTGCTGCTGTGAGGGTTAACAAGTTAAGCTTCCTAAAATGATGGCATGTGCCCGTGTCAGGAACTGTGCATGATGTGCACCTCTATACTTCACTCCTGCTAGCCTGCTACAGTTCATTCTCATTCACAGTAATAAGCTTATTTATTGTTTACCTAGTGAGTCTAATCAAGTCCTTTTGTGAGTTTCAACCTGGGATTCTCCTGCCTCACAGCCAGTTATTAGGCTGCTGGAGTAACTCATCTGAGTGGGAACAAAATTCCTGGCATTTGAAGTACTGCCCAGCAGATTGGGTTAAGTATCGGTGTGTCTGTGTCATTGCAAAGGGCTGGAAAGACCCTAGTGACGGTTGAATAATTCTGTAGCAAAATGTTATCATTTCCTCCAGAATCTGACACTGTGATTTAATCAGTGTTGCTCTGAAAGAATCCACAGTAAGTGCATTGTATGGAAAATAACGGTGGTGACTGTCTCAAGTACGGAAACTTAACTGCAGGTAGGTACAGAGGGAAGAAATGTGACAAGCCAGAGGGATCCCTGGAATCCCATAATGTTGTAGAGGAATTGTGTTCAAGTTGGATGGCAATTTCTGATAAAACACAACGTTATTAGTGAAAGAAGATTGTAGGGTTTTTTATTTTATCCGTTTTGTTTGGAATCAAAAAAAGGTAGTTTTGAGGTGTGTATGAGTGCACAAGTGTGGTATGAAACCAGAGTATTTCATCTAGCACTTCTGTCGCTATTTAAAGTACAGCTCTGTGGACTCAAAACAGCTGTAGAGTGGGTTTGTGTAAGAGCACGTTCCTAATTCTGGGGTTCAGATATTCCAGGCAGCTCCCAGGTACTGATATTTGTGCAGTCTCCCTGTTTGGGAGCCAGACCTGAGGCACGATACCAATGAGTCGTGGTTCGAGGGGACCCAAATCCCACATTTGCCAGAGAGAGTTCACTGGCATCGCCCTTTGGCCTGTGCTGGTGGAATTCTTCTGCTCCTTTGAGTTCCTGAATGCTGCCTGGGATAGGAAGGAGTAACAACATCGCTCTCCTCTAGCCAGAGGCAAGATTTTCAATCCTTCCACAACACCCAAATTTGTTTCCATGGCTGACCAAAAGCAAAGATCCCTTCCAGGGTGAATCGCTGCACCCTGAGATGCCCCCCTGCTGCCCCTGTATTGGCTGAGTTAGAAGTGCTCGTGTAGCTCTCGCCTTGGGAAATAGCGAACTAGGAGAAAAGGGAAGGGTGTGAGGGTCGGAAGCTGTGAGTGAGGAGTGTGTGGGACTGGGCACCACCCGGCTGTTGGGGAACGGGGCTCCCCAGCACCCGCAGTGCACAAAGCAGGCCCAGCGGATTCCTATGGTACAGCAGATGCTGTTTGAACGTAGTCTCTCTTGGTTTTTATTATAATTATTTTTAAATGTGACATTAACGAGATTTTTTTTTTGTAAATTGTTTTCCCTTTCTGTGTATAAATACTTGGCCGCTCCTTGTTTCAGTTGTTTTTTTGGTTTTTTTTTTTTTTTTTTACATGTCCATGCTGTGTAATTTTGAGATGTTACTGAAATTCTGAACATAATAATGTGCATTTTTTTTTTCTGTACAGTTGAAATGGGAGAATTTAATAAAAAGAGTCTGCAGGTTTGTACTCGTGNGGCGGGGGCGAGCAGGCCGAGGCGGCGGCCCCCCGCCCTGGGGCTCCCTGACACCCCGCGCCCTGACAGCCCCGTCCCTCAGGCTCCCGGCACGGACCGGAGGCTGCGGGTGAGAGAACCCCCGGTGCTGCTGCAGGCGGAGCTGCTGCAGCCAGGCCCTGGGGTAAAGCTTGTGGTAAAGCTGTTCCCGGAGGGGCCTCTCCAGTGCCCTGTGCCAGTTACTCTGATCACAGACTTCGTTTCCTTCTTCAGGTAAAGGCCTGGCAGTGTTAATAATCAAGCTTATTTGTGCCCTATTAACTTCTGCCTTTAGGAAGCATTCCAGAGCATGTTCGGTGCCTGATGACTGTTCCAGCTCTCCTTTTCACTGGTGTGAGGGCTTTTCCACCTCTCATCTGGTTCTTTGCTCATTGTCAGGTTGCACTGTGTCAAAACCAAAGGTGTAATGCTCTGTTCCTATTTCACGATCTAAGTTTAAATCTTAAGGGCAAGGTTGTTGTTTCGGGACTGACTGCCCTCCTGCTTGTTTGCTCATCAGCTTTCCCATGTCCACTTATACGCGACACACCACGTGATGTTTCCTGCTGCCAGCCCTGTGTGTAATAAGATAAGTGGTAATGTGAGTCTCATCTTTTCCTTCCTAGAAGGAGTGGTACTGAGGTAACGTCTGAACACATCTAGGTGGTGCTTTAAGGAAAGTGACAAAGAGCTGCCGGGATGTTTCTCCGATTGCTGTCCGATATCCAGTGGCGGGCAGCTTACCCGAAATGGAGGAGAATGACCAGCTCCCAGCGAAGTACCTCGACTGCAGCAGAACCTCATCCGGTTTCCCTGCCGGCACAGGCACAGGTTGTCATCTGTGGTGGTGGAATCATGGGCACCTCTGTGGCATATCACCTTTCCAAGATGGGTTGGAAGGATATAGTCTTACTTGAGCAGGGCAGGTAAGGACTTCTGCTTAAAAAAACAACAAAACAGGACTTCTCTGCTGAACAATATCTGCTGCAACAGGTTATTTCTATCTCTTCACCTGAACTAAAGTGAAGACCTGGAAATAGTCTTTCCCCTGGGGGAAATAAGGTTATACTGAACATTAGTAATAGCACTTACTGCCCCTTTCCAAGCACAGGGCTGCTCTGCAAGGTGAAGAGAATCCCTTGTGTGATTGTGGTGGGGTAGCCATGGCTCAGGGCCAGACTCCCACACAGCCATGCCATTTCCCTCTGCAAGATAGAGAGAAAGTAAGCTGAGAAAACTTGGGGATCAGGATAAAGATATGGAGATTGTACTGCCATGGGCAAAACACACTTATCTTAGGGAGAATTAATTTAAAATAATTACTCTATTTCATGCCAGTTAAAATAGATTCAGGTAGTGAGAAACAAAACCCAACCATTAAATCACCACCTTTTTTTTTCCCATCAACTCTGCAGTCCAGGGTCTTCTACCTCCCCACAGTGCCCTGAGAAACATAGGGGTGACACAGTGAGGTGTGGTCAGTACTGGGCTCCAGTGTGGGTCCTCCATAGGCTGCAGTTCCCATCAGGAGAACTCTACTCTGGTGTGAGTCTTCCATGCATCACAGTTCTTTTGGGAGATATCTAGCTGTTCTGCTGTAATCACAAGTGATCACGTAAAACAACACAGCTGGCAAAAGTGATGGACCATTTTAAGAGAACTAAAAATCCATGTTACTCCTCCAGCCCCTGTTGACCTCTCAAAGCAGGATGCCATGTGCATCTAAAGCATTGCATAGCCAACAAAGCTCCAGAGATTGCAAGAGGTTATAAGCAGGCATCACTAAAACATCGCCCTGTAAGCTGGTTAAATACTCAGATTATCCAGTTTGTTGGAGGATTTAATGCCTGTCTGTAAAACAGCCAAGGCTGTTCCAGTTTGGCTGAGCGGAAGTGCCCTCATTTAGTTGGATCAGCTCTGTAGCAGAGCACATAGTTCCTGTTGAAAGCTGTGCATCCCAACATTTCCCCTGTTGTTTTAGACATCCCTTTCTGAGGGCATTTGTGTTGTTTTCATTAAGCAGTGTAGGGGATCCTGGGCATGAGATACTGCTGAGACTTTAGGGGTTGAGGAGGTGTTTACTGCAGCAGCTTCTAATGCCCTAAATAAGGGCTGGACTGTATATTTGTCATCTACTTTAGAGCTTCCTACCTGATACTGCCTTCAGGATTAATTAGTTGTGGTTCCTGGAGTTTGTGTGGCTGGAAAGCAGCAGGTTCTTTCTCACTGCTGAGAGAAGAAATTGGGTATTCTCATCTGAGAAGTTTGTGAGACCCCACCTTGTGAGTGGGGTCCTTCTGAGCAAAGTGGGGTGCTGGGCTGCATTTGCAAGGGAGTGTCATTTTTACTAGCGTGGATCAGGGTATGAGCAGCCCATTAAAGATCTGCAGTGAGTTAAGATGCTGTGCAGAGTCAGTCTGTGCACGCTCAAGGAGAAAGAGGAACATTTCAGTAGCAGAAGTGTCTTATGAGAAGCACAGCATGAGAAGACTGTGCTTCAGCTCTTTGGATTGTCATTGAGTAGGAGTGTAGCAGCTATTCCTTACCCAGCTGAATCTTAGGTTGAATTACTGAGAGAATGTAGACATGCTAGGCTGAAAGCAGTAGTGTCAAATGGAAAAATGCTTGATGGTTTTAGCGGCAGCAAAGGTGACTTGGAATTATTATGGAAGCAGGCTGCAAGGGAGATGCTTAAATCTAATTGCTTTGTCTTCCCCTGTCCATGCTGCATGGAGTTGTGTAGGTTTCTGTCTCTACAGAAGCTCTTCACCAAACAGCTCAATGGTTTAGGGACAGTTTTAGAAAGAACAAGAAACATGTGCCCGTCTATGGCAGTTGTTACAGACTGAGAGGGACTTACTCATACTGCAGTCTTTAAAGATGCAAGACTCAAAGCCAAGTTAATTTTGATTTGAGGGAAATCCTGCTTTCGATAAGGAAAGAATCAGACAGCTCATCTTAAGTACATTTTTTTACAAAAACTGCTTTCTTTGAAAAATGTCAGTGTTTAGGACATTTTAAAGAGAAATTACCTTAGAATGCAATCTGTTTTCAAAAGTGAGCAAAGGCAAAATCATCGTAGAGGTTGTGTCATCTATGTATCATCCAGCTTAAGGTGTTGCTCTGATGTGTCTGGGGGAGAAGTTGCTGTGTGGTTTGTGCTGCAAGTGGAGCTGCTGGAGCAGCCTGGTGTGGAGTGTGTACCTGGCAGCTGTATGAGGCCCCTCTCTGCACCTTCTCCTGCAGGTTGGCTGCTGGTACCACTCGCTTCTGTGCTGGCATTGTGAGCACAGCCAGGCCCGTGTCCATAGAGCTGAAGATGGCACACTATTCAAACAAGCTCTACCAGCAGCTGGAACAGGAGACAGGAGTGCAAACAGGTACTGGAAGTGTCATTCACTGAGTAATCTTTGGGGAACTGAAGTACTGACACTGAAATACGAGTGTGGTTTTACAGTGTCTTAAGCCTTGAAAGTCCTGTTCAAAATCAATACATATGGACCTAATCAGATGCAAAGGGATGTCACTAATGTAATCAGAATGGGGAGAAGAATATCAGATGGGCAGACTGAAGGCAGACTATCTGCAAATTGTGACAGTTTGCATGTTGTCTGTAACTTGAGCAGACATGGGGGAATTTTCACAAGGATATGGAAAACATATTGCAGTGACTGGAGCAAGATGGCCCATTCTGTGCACTGATTCACTTCTGAAAAGGAGAAGGTGGTTAATGGGAGCACTGAATTATAGGCAAAGCTGTGTCTCTTACTGTAGTCTAGCCCTGGAAATAACACAAAAAGGTTATGTTGAAATTCTCCCTCTCCCTCCAAAATGTTTGAGCATGTATCTGACAGGAAGAGCTTGATCACTGAAAGTTTTCTTCTGACAAGAACTTGTGATGTCTGTCAGACTCAATAGGTGTTAATAACTGTGCCTGTAATTAAGATGAATACTAATTTAGTGCAGGTAATACCTGGTTTCAGCTGTTGAAGTTTTATTCTTCTGAGTAGTTATTAGATCACTTTTTGGCCAGTAACTTCTCTCTCTTAATTCCACGTGTGAAATTCATGGGTTTTTTTATAAACAGGAGTATATGAAGTAGAAAGAAAACACACTTAAAAATTAAATTGCTTTTTTAAAGTGTTCGCTCATGCACTTTTTAATTACTGGCTTGTAAGTGTTTAAAATTATTTGAGGATGTGAGATTTCCAGGCTCCTGAGTAGTGGAAGCAACAAGTCTGCAATTATATTAAAGCAATGAGTCTGAGATGGAGAGGAATTCAAGATCCTGTCCAAATCTGACTTGACTTTGGTCATTGTCACAGGGTACACGAAGACAGGCTCTATTTCACTGGCTCAGACTCAGGACCGACTGATCTCTCTGAAGCGCATTGCTTCATCGCTGAAGTACGTATGAACAGGAAATGCAACAGCTTCAGTTGTGCACCAGCTCTCCTGCAAGACAAATGACATCATTTTTCTTATGTTCTGTGGCAGTGTAATGGGAATACCATGTGAAATTATCAGCCCAAAGAAAGTGGTACAGCTCCACCCGCTGATCAACATCCATGACCTTGTGGGGGCCATGTATGTGCCAGAAGATGCACTTGTGTCATCTGCCAATGTGAGTCTGGCTCTGGCAACCGCTGCCTCACGGAATGGTAGGAGCTTTTTTTTTGTCTATAGTGTGCTCTCCTGCATGATAACTATCTTTCCCTAAAAGAAAATTATATTCTGCATCTCTTTTGATATTCTAAGTGAGCACCGAAGACCAAAATTGTGTTATTTCTGTAAAGCTCAGATTCTTTAAACCTGTTCATTTCTGAAAAAACAGGCTGAATTTTTTTACATGCTGAATCTTTACAGGTTTCCTGGGATAGATCAAGCACCTGTTTGTTGTCCTTAGTGGTTACCTATTTCTCTGCACACACTCTTTCCTTCCTGGAATTGGCTCATAATTACACATCAAAATAGTTAATTACCTACAAATGAAAAGGGGTGACTGAGCCTTGTGGAGTATTTAATTGAGCACATATGCTTTGGAAATGGGTTTGGAAGTGTACTAATAAATGCCATTTGCCCAGCACTTTGGCAAATTTGGAGTGATCTAAAAGTGGGAGAAAGGTTAAATGTGATAACAGGGAATAAAGGTCATTAAGGATGAAAGTCCATCAGATTGGAAGAAGCCGCTTAGGAAGATGCCTCTCTTAGTTTCTTTCAGCCCAGCCTGTTTTTTGCATACTGCTTATTGATTTTTTTCCATGAAATGACTAATTTCCCATAAGAGAACCAGTCACGCCATCTGAAACTACAGACGTTGTTGCATAAAGGAATTGTAATGGAAAGAAATCCATAACTGAGACTCTTTTCTTTCATGTTGTTGATACTGGGGGTCTATTTATCACTCAGATTGTCACATGGAAAAAAACCTGTAGCTCTTCACAGTCTCAGCTTGTACAAATTGTACGTGTGATGTTCTACAAATAACAGGGTTTTGCTTAACAATTACTGGGTGAAGAACAGAAGTTTTGTCTCCAAGAGAAAATAAGCATTTTGGTTGAGGGTAGGGGTTTAAAGCTAACAGTCTGACACCTTAGAAAGAAGGCTCATGGCATACTGACTTTCTGATGTCCAGGTGTCCAGATTCACGAACGGACGAGTGTCAGTCATGTCACAGTCCAGAAGGGTCGAGTGACTGGAGTTGAGACTGACAGAGGGCGGATTCAATGCGAGTACTTTGTCAACTGTGCTGGCCAGGTTGAATTATTTAAATTTTTCATCTTGTTTCTGTTGCTTAAGAATATGTGCACTTTCCTCTGGTACTTTTTCTGTTTTCCTTTTGGGCTTTTAAATGGTGTGTGCTTTGGCTTGGTTTACTGGAGTAGATCGTCATGTTATTCAGCAGCTTAGCCCAGCAGGGGTGTGAAGGAGGAAAAGCAGTGCTTGCTATTTGCTGAGCACCAAAAGCTGTGTGTTAACCTGCTGAGCAGCACCTGCAGCTTGTTGCTACAGTTCTGCCCATGGTCTCTCTGCTGGGAGCTTCACCCTTCTGACAGAATTTTGCTTTGGCTGTTAGGGAGACAGTTAAGTCTCACCCTACCCTGTCATCTCCCTCCCCAAAAATTTGTTTGCTTTTACTCCTTAGCATCATGTCTTCTCTGCTGGAAAAGACACCTGATAATTGCAGTTTCTCAGCTAGCAGCTATCCCCCTTGTTAGTAAAGGGCCTTAGTACAGGCACCTAAATGCTGACTGTTCTGCTTCTAGATGCTGAACCTGGTACTGACTTTGGTCTACAGATCTTTTGGTTTTGTATTGTAAACTGGTACTCCTTAGTTTTGAGTCAGAGCCCCACTTTTCTAGTTTTGTGTTAGGAACAGGAAGCCAGTTTTTATCCAGAGCAATTCAAATTCTAAGAAAAGAGAAAAGAATCTTGTCTGTTTAAGGTCTAGGGATCTGAACCAAATCTTACTTGGTCTTTTATGAAAACAAAATCAGAGAGGTGACCTGTGCTTATGTCCTGCTTTTTTTCCTGAAGCTGTTTTTTTGCTTTTCCCTTCTGACCAGTGCTTTTTTGATTTCAGTGGGCCTATGAGTTGGGCCACTCAGGGGAAGAGCCAGTCCATATCCCACTCCATGCCTGCGAACACTTCTACCTCCTGACACATCCTTTGGAGAAGCCTCTGTCAAGCAGCTTACCAAGTAAGGATTCTTCAGCTCATCTCACTTTTCTTGGTGAATTATACCTGCCTTTCCAAGGTAACCTGTAGTTTGTGACAAAAAGGCCAACCTTGGGCTATCAGACCTCACTTCATTTGGGATTGTGAAGTCCTTCTCTCTGAATTGCTCTGAATATCCTTTTTCAGTGTTGGAAAGAATATCTTTCTTTGCTCTTGGGAAAGCTTGTCCTGCAGAAAATTATTTTCAGAACTCATCAACTTAGCAGGAGAATGACCTTGACTCTAGCTTGAGTAGTATCTGAGTCTTGGATTGTTGTGTTTGTGCGCTGGAGAGTGTGCTAGCCTTGGCACTATGTTTTCCTTGCAGGCTGCTGGCCCCAAATGGCCCATCTATTCCTTTCCTCCAACTGAAGCTAAGGCTTTACAATGGCATTTACATGTCTATGAACTGTAGGGGCAACCAAACACTTGAGGTAATTGCTCCTCCCCCATGTTCTGGCTTTTGGATCTCTTTAAAAAAAAGCCTTTGTGTTTGAAATCTGTGGTGGTGAAGTAGAAAGCTTTATTTATTTACTCTCAGTTGTTAGCAAGATTTTCTGCTTCTAGTGAGTAACTATATACTGTCCAGGGAATTCAGATCTCTGGCCAGAGTCCAAGTGCTTCACTTTTATTTGACTAATTAAAACCCTTGCATGTATATATATGTATGTATATATGCACACACATATATATATATATATTCTCAGCCTTTCTGTACATGGCAAAAATTTCTATGGAACATGTCAGGTGGAGTAACATAAATACTTCAAGTTGACACTACCAGTGGAAGGAGCAATCCAGACCTGACTGCTCGTCCTCACCCCAGTGCTGCCCACCTTTTTTGTGAGGGTGGCCTGCAGTAAGCTGAGTCTGTTAAAAATTAGCTGTTCTTAGAATAGGGAGAGAAAGAGGTGCAGGGCAGGGCATGTCTTGGTGGAATGTCTGGTCTTGGATGCAGTTTCAGTGGAACTAAGCCAGTATAATAGCTTATCAGTGCCACAAGGAATCTGAATCCCTCTTGTATCCTCTCACTCCTGGGAATGCTGTCCTGCTGGCTTGGGGCTCCTCAGGTTCAATTTGGTTTATTGTACTGTCCAAAAGTTAATATGCATGGCTGTGGTGGGAGCTAATGGTTTAATCTAAACTGGCTCACCAGAGTGTCATGTGAGAACCAGAATGGTGTGACAGTGTGGGGCTGGGGGACTGAGACTGTCCCTTCTCATGTCAGGAGACTGCTGGCTTGGCCTGGCATGTCACCAGCCCCCTGTTGTTGGTGTTCATGGGACGACAGCCTGAGACAGATATCCCTTCTCTCAATTCCCTTCCCACCTCTTTTCTTCCCTCTGCAGCTGTTGTTGACCCCGATGGTCGGATCTACATACGCAACTGGCAGGGTGGCATCCTCTCAGGAGGCTTTGAGAAAAACCCCAAACCTCTCTTCACGGAGGGACGGAACCAGCTGGAGATCCAGAACCTTCAAGAAGACTGGGATCATTTTGGTATGTTAGGGAAGGTTCCCACAGCAGTGTAACACATGGCTTCAGCAGAAGGCAGAGTTCATGGCAGTGCAAGCTGTCGTTGACCTATGGGAAAGACAAACGTTCTCTCAAATTCACTCATCTCTTCATTTGTTGTAATTTGCTGAAAAACCCTTTACCAAGGGCTGCAGTACCTGAAGGGAGCCTACAGGAGAGCTGGAGAGGGACTTTTGACAAGGGAACAGAGTGCCAGAACAAGGGGGAATGGCTTCCAAATGACAGGGAGCAGGATTAGATAAGATATTAGTAAGAAATTCTTCCCTCTGAGAGTGGTGAGGCACTAGCACAGGTTGCTCAGTGTTCAGGGTCAGGTTGGACAGGGTTCGGAGCAACCAGGTCTCGTGTAGTGCCCCGCCATGGCAGGGGGGTTAGAATGAGATGAGCTTTTAAGTCTCTTCCAACCTAAACCATTCCAGCATTCTGTGATTCTATGATATCTGTGTAATGTTTAAAAACACCCACTAACCCTCAGCATGTATTAACTTCCTCTAGAGCAGCAAGGTACTACGTCAGCTTCCCAGGGCTGCTCTTCCATTTCAGTTGATTTTTGACTGTCAGTGCCACATGCTGCTCCTCTTGTGACGCAGTAGATCAACACTGTTGACCTACCACATAGCTGTGGTATTTTGTTTCTGCAGCTCTCTTCAGCAGGGACTGACAAGTGCATTTCTATCAGTGGCAGTTGCTTTGTGGACAGAAGTTGGTATTGTGGCTTCCCAGACTTCATCCCACCATTGACAGTGGTGGTTTATTATATTCCAACTGTTCTGTCTTTCTCTTCCCATTTTACTGGATTATGTTTTTATACTCCACATGAACTTTTACGTGGAGGGCTCTTTCTGTAGGAAAGAGCATATCATGGTCTGTGACTCCCTTTCTTCCCCAGCCACTCCTGCCTCTTTGATGCCTGGTAAGTTGGTATGTGCCCTCGTATCTTCAGATTTGCCTTATACTCAGGAATCCAGTTTTCCCTTGTGCCAGAGCTCTCTGCATCCCTTGCAAATGCACATGACTCTAGGCATGGATGGAATTTCACTAAGTTCTTTCTGCAGTCATAGTATGTTCTTCCAGCTATGCTTCAGGTTAAATAGAATAGTTTTGCTTTTATTTCTGAGAGACACCATACTGATACTGTAAAAGTTTAAACCCCAAGGAGTGGGGCCAGGATGGGGTCTGTTCTGTGCTGGCATATGCTAGAGGTTTTTAGATCCCTAGATGCCTCCAGACATGCTTGAAGAGACTAGCTTCAGTAATAATGTTGCTCAAGCTCTTCACCCACTTCATTTTTGGTTTTCATTTGGCTGAAATGAAGAGGCACTGCTTGGTCCCACCCCCAAATTGCCCAAGTTTCCAAAGCAGCTGCATGCTATGTTCCAGCATTGCCCTTTTATCTGTTCAAATGCACTGAACAGTAGAGCGGAGTCAGAGCTTACTCAGGCAGTATTTGATCCTTTTCTGGGGCTGCAGTTCCTGGGGTTTGAGCTCTTGTATTACTGCTTTGATCTTTGTCGTTGGAACACCTTTTGATTTTAAAATAGGTTGTGGAGTTGCTTAAATTGGACTGGGTACGAGAACAAATCTAGCACTGATCTCTCTTTTTATCAATAAAAAAATAGCCTGTAACTACAGGCTTTCACTCTGGAATTCTAATGCTTGAGAGAGGGAAGAGAAAGAACAGGTCAGAAAGAATCTTTCTGTTTGTAACTTCTTAGGTAGCATTAAATCTGATTATTTTACTGCTTGTGCATAAAGCTAAGGAGTGTTCTTAGGGATGAGTCTTGAGGGCTTTTATTTGGAGTACTAAGCAGAGGTAACTTTTGGGAAAAAAAAGACAGGTAGATACCTTGTCCTTTTATTAACGCTCTCAAATGTCGGACTGTGAAGAGTTCCTGAAGGACTTTTCCAGCGTGACTGGGCAGTGAAGCAGTGAGGAAATTCAGTGAGGATAAATGTGAAGTGACACAAGTGTGTGGGGGTGTGTGGGGGTGATCTTGTCTTCACCATGCGACATGATGGGCCTTGAACAGACCTTGCAGTTGTGTTAGTTCTGTTACTTCTGTGAAGACATCAGCAGAGTAGCAGTCAAAGCAAAAGACAAGTTAGGAATTACTAGGCCATTCCAAGAAACACAGTTCAGTATGCAGCACTAAATTCTTGGTTTGCCAGATACTAGTTCTTGTTCTAGGCTGTTTTCAGAGGATATCCTAGGACTGGAGAAGGCCTGGTGGAAGAGCAGCAAGAGACTGATCAAAGCTTGGAATAGGTTCCAAGAATGGAGTGACTGAGTGGACTGGGGAAAGGAGATGACAGAAGGGAAATAAACAGAGGTCTATAGAATCTGGAATGAGATAGGCTGGAAGGGGAACTCCTGATCACTGTCTCTTCTAATGCTGGGAGGAATCAAAAAAAAGTGTGAGCTTTAAAACAGAAGGCAGTGATTCCTCATACAACAAGTTTTAACACATGGAACTCCTTGTCTGTGTCTATTGGATTTTTTCATGAGGCTGGGGAAGATTGGTCTAATACTTAAAAGAGAGATCAATTTAGGGGTTCCTAAATAGATAAAAATAAACCAAATTTTTAGGAAATCCTCTGAGCTGATGGTAGGTAGAGGCTGGCAGAGTGCATGGGACAAGTGTCATATAGATTTGCCTGTTTGTACTCTTCGCTAGATATCTATTTGATGTCTGTTCCTATTGCTTTCCCTAACAAAACTGAACAGTGCCCTTGCACTGTTGAAAACAATACTGGGCTCTTGGTCTGGATCAATATGGCCGCTTTTACTGTATGTTGTGTGATCCATTTTGAGTAGTGTGATTCCAGCAAGAAAACCATTTCTCCTGTGACTGTATCAAAACATGGAAGCAGTTTCCACCTGAAGCAGCTGAAATGTGTTGAGACTGAAGGCTGTGACTTTTTGTCTGTATTATCTTGCATCCTAGGGCCACTTCTGAGTGCCCTCCTGCGCAGGATGCCGGGTTTGGAGACCCTGCAGATCATGCAGTTGGTGAATTGCCCGGAGTCCTTCACCCCAGACATGCGTTGCATCATGGGAGAGTCGCCCACCGCGCAGGGCTACTTCGTTCTGGCTGGCATGAACTCAGCTGGCATCTCCTATGGTGGGGGAGCAGGCAAGTAAGTGGCCTATCACTGTTGTGTGTGTAAGTAAGGCTTTAGCCAAGAGACTGCTCACGATGATCCTTCTGTGTAGAATGTTCTGTGTTGAATGTTCTGGTTGGTATTTGTCACCTCCCCTGACAAAGACTCCTCTTTTGTTTCTGTTTTGTTTTTGTTTGTTGAATGAAGGAGAGGAAGGGTGGCTGTATTCTGATTATGTTCTCCTGTGTGTATTTCAAATCTCTGTTGGATTCTTCTGTCCTGCACACCTCTCCTCTGGCATCACATCTCAGTGAGCAGCTGGGCATTAAGTAAGCTTCCTTAAAGCTGTGTCATGGGAGGTTTAGGTTGGATATTAGGAAAAGGTTCTTCACCCAGAGGGTGGTTGGATACCGGAACAGGCTTCCCAGGGTAGTGGTCAGAGCACCAAGCCTGACAGAGTTTAATAAACATTTGGACAATGGTCTCAGGCACATAGTGTGATTCTTGGCATTGCCCTGTCCAGGTGCAGGAGTTGGACTCAGTGATCCTTGTGCATCCCTTCCAGCTCAGGATATTCTGTGATTCTATGATTCTGTAACTGGTGTGATTTTTTTTAAACTACCAGGAAGAGATAAAAGCTTAGCAAAGCATCTATTTCCTCGTCTTCTGTGCTTCATGATCCTCTTTAATATCTCATTTGACTGAAGTCTTTAGATCATTCAAGTTGACACAGCAGTTAATTCCCGTGAAAGCAGGATGAATCTGTTGCTGATGAAACACCATGTATGTGATGCCAGTGCTGACAGTAGTTTAAGACTGTCCCCTACAGTAAGTTAGGGGTGGAATAATTTCCCAGTAAAATCCAGTTCCTCAGTTAATGCAGATACTTGGACAGGCATTTAAGTGTGATATCAGCAGCAAAGTTGCAGAATGATAATCTCTCCCTCTGATTGCCATTTAGTTTTGGTGACCCAGCATTCCTTCTGCCACACAGCCTTCTTAACAAACTGCTTGTTTTTTATGCTGGGTGTTAGTATCTGCATTTGTCTTCAATAGTGTGTCTGTTGTCTAATAATTTAACTCACTAGAGAAACAACTCACTCATTTTTTTTGTTGTCACATGAAATACAGAGAATTTTTGCAGTGAGGTTCTCTTAAGAATCAAAATAATTTCTGAAGGTAAAAGCACTATTTGTCCATTCGTTTCTACAGTCCCAAGATAAACAGTTTGTCTTGCTAATGTAATTTTTCATTATCAGTTCCAAAACCCTTTGTTTTGCTGTCTACTGGCTGTGAACAGAACCTTCTGCTCTGCTAATTTCTGAGTTGCCTGTGTCCTTTAACTCTGGAAAATGCCTTACGTCTTCACTGCTGGAAGTGTAGCTAAACATAAATTGGCTGTCACCTCGTGCTAAATGAATACTGTCACCAGTGTTTTGTGGCTGAGCCTACACCAGGCACTGAAGAACAACAAAGCAGAAGCCTCAATCTCCAACTGAAATGTGCTTGCACTTCCTTGTGTATCAGACCCCAAGGATGTGACACAGTGTCAGCCAGGTTACCTGTCCAGGCTCTGGCTTCCTTTAGCACATATCCTTAACTTCCTGCTGCCTGTATGCTTCATCCTAATAGGCAATTAGTAATTTGAAAATCTGGTGGATGCATTTTATAAAGGGAAGCTTTCCAGATTCTTCTAGTGTTTAGAATACCCTGTTACATGTCTTCTGTCTGCCCACTGTAAGAAATTCTCATGTCCAAACTGCTTTGCTTCTGACTTCAAAGCTACACTCTTTCCCTGAAGATGTTGGCTGATATTTTAGTCTTTCTTTATTTCTTCCATCAGGTACCTGGCAGAGTGGATGGTAAATGGGTATCCATCAGAAAATGTCTGGCCTTTGGATCTGAAACGTTTTGGAACCCTTCAGAGCAGTCGCACTTTCCTCCGTCACCGTGTGATGGAAGTCATGCGTAAGTGAGGTCTTTGCATTCAGCTCTGGCCAGGCTGTCCAAGATTTTCCCCTTTGCTGCACTCTCTCTCCTCTGCCATCACTCTGAGAAACATTTTCCTTCTTCCTGACCTCCTTTGTGGCAATACAGCTCCTTACACGGAGAAAGGAAAGGATGAGGGTTTTTTGTATGCCAGCATTCTTATTAACTTTTCTAAAAAAATGCTGTTGGTACCTTGTTGTCTGCTATTTCTGTGCTTTGCCTCTGGTATAGGGAAATTTGTATGTATCTCCGTAGGGCTCCAGCCTAAAAAAGCAGCGCCAAGATCTTAAATGGGAATGTTACACTGTCTCAAACATTGTTATTCTTTGCACATCATTACAGTGTGGAAATACCTTCACTTCCAACTTATGGCTGAGTGACCCAGTTATCTTGCATAATTCAGGAAGTCTTCGTAGATATACTGCTTTTTCCTGTCAGAGACTGCGATAAATACCTTGCAGAATAGATTAGAGATGCCATTTTTCTTGTCTAAAGCCATGCTATGTTTCCTCCAGTCATTTGAATGTCTGTCATATTGTCTGAATATTGTGGATGATTTCTTTTCAAGTTTGAAATAGAAGTACGAAGTGCTCCACAAGTTGCATAACAGGAACAATTACTTGAATACCAAATCTAAACTAAAAACATATGTTCAGGTGAAAACAGAGAAGTTGGGTAAACCTCTTAGCCCTGCTGTATCTGGGGGATAAAAACGTTATGCTGCTTTGACCTTCTTCCTAGAAAAAATCACTATGCTCTGGGCATTATTCTGCAGTTGCTTTCCAGTAAAACCTCAATTCTGATAGCTACAGAATCCCTCTAGTTTTTACAGAGTGAGCACTGTATACCATTTCTGCAGTGTTATGTTCCCATTCTTATCTAGTCTTCCCTCTGCCCTCTCTTTCAGGAGTGCCAATACATGATACTGCCAGTAAATTAATTAAATTATTAACTGAGGCAGAAATGATGGAAGTGTTCCGTGAGAGATATTCTACTTATCTTCAATTTTAAGCAGTTTCTGACCTAGATAGAATCTTAACATTTATAAGCATCCTTGAGTTATTACTCTCCACTGATAACCAAGGAGGATGCTCAGTGTTTATTAGGATAACTTTTTTTCTAAATAAAAATATTCTATACTAGCTGAACAGATATAGAAGCCATTTGGAAAAGCTTCAGTAATTACAAAAGGCTGAATTGCCATTATTTAAGATGGCAAATTAGATGGTCCCTGTAACTGTGGGCTGCCTACCCCAGCATTAGCATTGTCAAAATATCTGATATAGTGCACTGCCAGGGAAGAATCCTGCATAATTAATGCTAGTCAGCATGACTTAATGAAAAATAGAGTTTTTGTTATCTTGCAGAATTGTCATGAGACCATAAGTAACTATAAATATAAATGTTCTGTGCAAATACTGTTACTCTGATTTTGAAGAGCTATAAATGGATCAAAATAGATTTGTGGATTTTCAAAAACAGGAAAAGGAAGGTTGAAGCTGTTTTGAGGGAGTTTTAGTAATGGTTCAGATATCAGTAAGTACCAAGAAACATTTAGATAAAGATAAAACTTTGCCTGATAAAGGATTGTTATGACCATTGCAGCCCTGATGTGTGATCTGAAAGTTCCCCGCTGGGACTTCCAGACCGGCAGGCAGCTGCGCACTTCACCGCTGTACGACCGCCTGGATGCACAGGGAGCCAGGTGGATGGAGAAACATGGATTTGAGAGAGTCAAGTATTTTGTCCCACCTGGGAAAGGTGAGATTGTATTTTCCTCTGCCTAGTGCTTCCTGATTGGTGTATGTAAGGTCTTAATTCATCCAGTTTATTAATTTTTCCTTTGATTCTTCTTTGTATTAGATCTGCTGGATCTGGATCACAGCAAAACCTTTTACAAACCAGACTGGTTTGATATTGTGGGTTCTGAAGTCAAATGCTGTAAGGAAGCAGTTTGTGTTATTGACATGTCATCTTTTACCAAGTTTGAAATAAGTGTAAGTACCTAGGAAGGGACCACCTGGTAAAGGTGACCTTTAGTTTTTTATTGCCTGCTTTTGCAAAAAACTCTGTACCTATTGAGGATAGATAGAGGACATCACACTGTATGGTCAAATTCAGATTGTTCTGTATGAAGCACAGATTGTATTTTGTCTGTTAAGGACCCAGTTTATAGAAGTATCAGCTTAGTCTATACATAGAATTTGACCTCTGGCACCGTGCCACTGTTGTATCCTGTTACGCTCGAGACGTCAGTGTCACTACCATTGCAAATTGAAATAATTTGGGCCAGGACGTTGATGCGATCTTAAGCTGCCCCAGTGGATTTGTTTTGCTCAGGCAGCCAGTCTGATTTTTGCTTCCTTTTGATTCATGTAGTCCACTGGAGACCAGGCCCTGGAGAGTCTGCAGTATCTCTTCTCGAATGACCTGGATGTGCCAGTTGGGCATGTCGTGCATACAGGAATGCTTAATGAGAAAGGAGGGTATGAGAACGACTGCAGCATAGCCCGGCTCAGCAAGCGCAGGTGGGTGTGCAGACAACATCTTTAGGCATCACCCCTTGGCTGTTTGAGCCTTTAAAGACTTCTTCACAGAGATCTTAAACTTTTCTCACCGCCCCGAACTAAAAAGTCTCAGTTCTCCACCAGTATTCCTAATTCAGTAACTCAAGTGAAAGGGAGCTTCTGAACTTAGAAACATTGGGGAAAATAAGCCTTTTTCTGGGATTACAGTTGAACATAGATCTCCTCAAAATGTTAGACCTTCAGATGTTTAATTTCTCAATTGAGATATAAATTGTTTTTACAATCACTGGAGTTTATAAATTTAGGTAAACATTTAAAGTGGAAACTAACTCCTGACATCCTTACTGAAATTGAATGTTGAAAATACTACTTGTTGATTATTTCAGTTTTCATTGCAGTATATGTACTCTAATTCTCAGTTCTGCAGTCTTACCATTCTTTCTGTGCTCTCTGATGCAAACTGACATGATCACAGGATTTTACCCTTAGACTCACCAGTTTGGGCTCACTTTGGCATCTAATAAAAAGCTCTGTCGTTTTTAAGAACTTTGTGGCCATGTCCCAGCTGAGTGTTGGATTTATTTTTCTGGATGGTTTTTTATGTGTGTTTTCACTGTACTGGTGTGAAAGCATTTTGTTGCTGCTCTTTCAATTAGAAACAGTTTTTCTTTCTCTTCCACTTCTGTCTGCATTCATGTATTGCTTGAAAGTATTGTTCTCTCTGTGAAACCAGTAGCTTCCCTCCTTGCCTAGTGATTTCTACAGATGGTATCTCTGTCGATGATGTACTTCAACTCACAGTTTGTATCAGACACACACACAAGCAGCTCATTTTCCCATATAAAGTGGAGTTCTGTTTTTGGAAACAGTTAATAATAACCACCATTGTGTGTGAAAAGACTTTTGCTAAAACAAGAAGTTGCTGTGTGAGCCATCCACTCCTGACTGTCAGTAGAAAGAATCACTGGTAGTGAAGAGCTGCAAGTCCCTTCTGCAAACCAGTTGTGACTTTTGAGATACTCTGTCAACTTTCTTCAGAACTCCCTGTGTTCCACATCTAGTCACTTCTTGTCACCAGACCACTGGTAATGCTTGAAGTGGGGGATCTCTTGTCCTGACATATGTGATGGCATTGATCCAGAGACCTTAGCTGTGGTTTTCACAAACCAGCTTGTTTTGACCTTCTGTTAGCTTGGAAACGGCTGAGTGGCTCAAGTAGTTGATGAAGAAAGAATGAACTGATTCACTTTGTGGTTGTTCATTCATTGTTTCTTGGGTTTGATTTGTCTGTTCCAGCTTCTTCATGATTTCCCCCACTGACCAACAAGTTCATTGCTGGGCCTGGCTGAAGAAACGCCTGCCTGATGACAGCAACCTGATCATGGAGGATGTGACCTGGAAGTACACAGGTAAGAAATCACTGAAAGTAGACTTCCTCAGATAGCTCAAAATAACAAATGGTGTCTCGTGCTGCATGCCAGTTAATTGTTTGAAGTGCCTGGAGTTGCGATTTATTCTCCTTTACAAATATTTGCATGAAAACAGCAGTTCAGAGACTTTCTTCTGGCAAGCCGTGAGCTGGCAGACAGCATTCCTTTACTGTGGAGAGTTTAATGACTCTCTCCTCTGTTCTTCAATGTACACATACCTATTAATTCAATTAACACTAAGACTTCAGAAATTGGAGCACATGTGTGTGTTAGACTCCAGGCAAGACTTCTCCAGTCTTGTCCTAATGCTATTTTGTTCCTCTCTTTAGCTCTCAATCTGATTGGCCCCCGTGCTGTGGATGTCTTGTCAGAGTTGTCCTATGCCCCGATGACTGCAGAACACTTCCCCTCTCTCTTTTGCAAGGTGAGTGACTGTGCTTCTATCCTCTGCTAGGTTTTTCAAAGCATGTGTGAAAGGAAAGGAAAAATGTTTTGGATAGTTGGAGGAGAACTAAGATTTACAGGAAGGTTTACTGCAGTTACTGAGCTAGGTTGGTAAAGAACTCACTAGGCTCATTTGTCTTTGGGTTCTGCTTGCTAAATATATGGGTGAATATGCATTTATTTTCGATATATTCCTCTTGCTGTAGACTTGTTGCCATTTGATATCTTGACATATTTCATATAATCCATTAAGCTGTCAGAGGGGCAGCTGGGACTGGGGACTCTGGCTTCATTGTCTCCTGTCACGTTAAAAAGCTGAGCAGATAGCTCCTATTCAACTTCTGTCTTGTATCTAGAATACAACCTGTGTCCTGACCTAGTTCCAGGGCTTATTGCCAAGTGTCAAGAAATGACTAACAAGTCTGGATAATGTGACATCACTGTTTGAATTTGAGAATTTAATTTCGTTGCACGTATTGTGCATGTGGCAAAGGGGAGACAGGGCTGGGCAGTGTGGATGTGTTAGGCATTGTGCTCCTTCTGGATCTCTGTGCTGTGTTCCAGTTGGGATGATTTCACCCCTCTAATTCTGCAGGAAATGAGCGTGGGCTATGCTAATGGCATCCGTGTGATGAGTATCACTCATACAGGAGAACCTGGCTTCGTGCTTTATATCCCCATAGAGGTAAGAGTGCACTGCAGCCTGAGCTGATTAAAGCAGCTGCTTGCATGCATAATTGGAAGCCCTTTCCAAGTTGACTCCGGGTGATGAGATGTCTGGTCTGCGCCACGGGAAAGCTGCCTGCAGGCACTGGGGGGAGTTTCCCTGCTTTAGATTGCATTCCAGTGGGGCAGAGTTCTTGTGCTCCAGTGGCAGGGGACAGTGACATTGCTGGTGGTGTCAGATGCTGCTGCTCTCTTCTAGTGCCAGTCTGTTTCACCCTTCCATTGCAGTACGCCCTTCATGTGTACAACGAGGTGATGAACATGGGGCAGAAGTACGGGATTCGGAATGCCGGTTATTACGCGCTCCGCAGCCTGCGCATTGAGAAGTTCTTTGCATTCTGGGGCCAGGATCTGGATGCTTTTACTACTCCTATGGAGTGTGGACGCGAGTTCCAGGTCAAGCTGGAAAAGGTAACCACTCCAGTGCTCTCCAGTGGGAGAGCAGAACTGGACTGAAAGGCTGCCAGCCAAGCAGATGGATGTGTTTTTATGGAGCTGTGTGCTGTAGCTGTAACATATATTCCTGTACTTCAGAAGGCTGCTAGAAATACAAAAATGCTCTGTCTTCCTCCTTCCTGGGCAGCATTCCCAGTGACCTGTGCCTTGTGCTGCTTATATGTGCAATGCTCAGTGTGGCAGAAGGTACTCTGTACCTTACAGATGCTCAGAATTCTTGCTTCTCCAAGCTGTTCTCCCAATCTGATGAAGCAAAAGCCAGCCTGTGAACCCAGTGGCATTTAATGTTGTTAAATATGAGGCTAGGCTCCCATAACAGGTGTTCTCTATTTTTAAAAAAACAGGGGAATTCATAGAACAGTGTAGAGTTGTATGGTGCTTTTGTGGTAGCAGGTGCTGTTGCTATCACTGTCTTGTTTTCTTTCTTTCATCTTTCTTGAGCCAAAACAAATGCTTGTATCAATTCAATAAAAGAATGTAGCAACTAAGGATACAAGTTTCACATTAGTTACAGTTTCCCTCTGGTTTATAGACCCAGCTAGGCTTCTGGAACAAGTAAAATGGCAAAAACTGGAATACAGACATGGTTTTCACTAGAATGAAAATTAGAATGATTTTTTTAAAGACCAGCTTCACAAACATTTCTGTGTTTTTTAACATCTGGAGCAACAAACATGACAGAAAAGCTATTTGAGCAGGGCTTATTGCGTATGGAGGCAGCCCATTTTAATAGGGCGTAAGTTCCAAACGTTAATTGCCCTTGTGTTGGCAACCTGGTCCACTACAGCTCAGCAGCTGCCACAGTTTGTGTCCCTCACGTCAGCTGATGCTCCCTTTTCCCCACAGGGAATGCAGTTTCTTGGCCAGGAAGCGCTGTTGGAGCAGAAGCAGAACGGGGTGTACAAGCGCTTTACCATGTTCATTCTTGAGGACCATGACACGGATATGGACCTCTGGCCCTGGTGGGGGGAGCCCATTTTCCGCAACGGCCGCTACGTGGGCAAGACCACCAGCAGTGCCTACAGCTACACCCTGGAGCGCCACGTCTGCCTGGGCTTCGTGCACCACTTTGATGAGAAGACGGGAGAAGAGCTGGTGGTGACGACTGACTTCATCAACCAGGGAGAGTACGAGATTGACATTGCCGGGCAGCGCTTCCAGGCCAAAGCCAAGCTCTATCCCTTCAGCTCCCTCTTCACACAACGGCGCCGCAAGGATGAGGTGGAACTGAGTGGCTACCAGAGGGAGTAGTGCTGAGTAGACTAGACCCACCCCTTGTCCCAAGCTGGAGTCTTCTCCCACCATCTTCCAGCCCTTTCTTCTCACCTCATATATTTCTTTCTTTTCCTTTCTTGTCTTGCAACTTTTAAACTTTTTCCAGTGTGTTACATTTTGTATATTTAAAAACTTTAATTTTCAAGCTTTCCCAATCCTGTCTGTTTCCCTCCTTCAATCCTTGCCAGGCCTCCCCTGTGTCCCAGTGGATGAAGCACAGTGCTGAACCTGCAGGGATGCCTGTGTAGGAGTGAACCCCACCAAAGGCTCTGGCCTTCTAGTGTTGGGAATGGTTGGGGTGAACCCCTGAGGACTGCACCCTTCCTCTCTCCTCTCCAGCAAAAGGCGTGGGACAGCAGGTCTTTGCTGCCTGTGGTTCAGATGATGGCTGACCTCACCCTGCTCTCCCCATACCATGTTGCAGAGGGGTCAGTGTGTTGATGCACACAGCAATAGAACGATCAGCTACCTCACTGGCATGAGACAAAGCATTGTGTGAGCACAGCCAAGAGACAGGTTTTGGTGTTGGCCAGCCTGTCACTGCCCTCCTTTGTCCACCATTTCAGTTTCTCCCTAGCAGGGAGTCAAGTAGATTTAACACCAGAGTATTGAGAAGACAGTAGCACTGGTAAGCTCATTATTGGTGGGATTGGATTTTTTGTGTGGGGTCACTGAAACTAAATGGCCTTCTATAAATATAGTCAAAGATTAACATGTGCATTTCACTTCTATAAAGGAATGTTGTTTTTTCGTTTTTATTAGCAAGAATACTGATTTCTAACAAGGACAAATGTTAGTGTTTAATGTTAAATAGCAGTGTTGAAATGCTGCTTCTGTTTAAGCTGCACAATATACAGTCTCTTTGGGGATTGTCTTTCACTTTTTTATGTGACTTGGTCAAACTCATCTGGCAAGGTTCATGGAGAACTTGTGTTGGTTTGGGGAACTTGAGCAGCAGGAGGGGATATTATCTTGTAGTTTTAGCTGCCTGTGGTTATTTTGAAATTGTAGGAAAAGACACAGCATTTGTCTCACCTCTGGTGCAAGAAACACTGGGTTTTCTACTGATGGTGAGAAGACATCTCAACAGCTCCTGCTGGACTCAAGAAGTTGTCTTCTGTTTTCCTCCTCAAAGCTGTTGCACTTCTTTGTCTCTCAGTCGTACCTTGCTGAAGGGATTGAATAAGGGAGTGAAGGGAGTATGGTAGTGGGATTATAAATTGCTTTTCTTCAGCGCTGCTCTTTGCATCTGGCTTCTCATAGTGGTGCAGCTGGAAATTCACCCGTTCTTCAGGTGTCAAAATGGGCCAGTTCAATCACTGATGGTAAATGGTAAAGAAATGTAGGAATGCTGAATTGCCTTGTGTGTGTTTGCATCAACTTCATGTTTTGAGCACAATCAAAAAACAAGACTTTTGATTTCCTTGAAAAAGATCTGTTAAATGTTTTCCCTGCCTCTGATATCAACATACTCCACATGGCCTTTCTGCTTCAGCATCCACTGGACTTCAAACACAACTTTGCACTGATGTCTGCCCTAGTAGCTGTGGTGAACACTTTCTCTATGGTCTAGAACCATTTTTGGGCACTTTATTTTCCAGTTAAATGGTGAGCATCAGTAGTATAAATATGAGCTCAAAACCTTCCCTGGTTCTTGTTTTAAGTTTGCTTTCTGCTGCTTTAGTTGCTTTAAGCTGTGCCTTCAGTTGAGTCTGTGGCTGCCAGTTGAGGAATTTAGGGAATGTATGGGAATTTAGGATTTGAGCATATGGTGTAGTAGGTTGAATGTAGATGTCACTTCTCTGAGCATGCGTTCCTTTGTCTGTGGTGAGTTCCACTGAAGTGTGTGACTTCTTTCAGGATTTAAAACCTAGTTCTGAATGGACATGCAAAATTTTCCAGTTTCTGTAAAGCAATGACCTCACCAGTGCAGCTTTTTGAGAACTCACAGCCCAGAGTACTCTCTGTGGCTGCTGTAGGCGGAGATTCCACCTGCTTGTCATTTCTTCCAAATTCCCCTGTTATTGCTCTCTGAATTGAAATTTTGCCTGATGTGTTAGAATTAATTGCTTAAATGAAAGGTTCATAAAGCATCTAATAGCAGTTTAAACTCTATAATTATATCTTGCATATCTTTTCTGCTTAGAGAGATACCATGATCCCACTGTTCCCATGCTGGACGTGTGTACCAAGGAGGACCTTGGTCCTTCTCCATTGGTTTTGTGGGACACTCCATTGCCTTTCTTATCCAGGAAAACAGGCATTCAACCAAAGAAAGTGTTTTGTATGTGATATGCAGGATGTGGAGCAGCCCTTGTGCTTAGGGTTCTTAGAGCTTCTTAGAGCAGCCCTTCTGCTTAGGGTTTATTGACGGTTTGTTGTGGCTGAGTAAGGCACAGTACTCCTACAGGAGAAGGCAAAGTATAGGGCCAAGGTGTGCTGAAGTGTGTAATGAAACTGCTGAAGAGAGATTTTAGCTCGAGCTGTTCAGTTCTCTGCAGAGTTAGAACTAGTTAAGACCAAACTGGAAAGCTCACAGCATGCTGTCCTTTACCAACCACTCGTTCCAGCCACATTATGTTCCTCCTTGTGATTATTTTTCTTTTTCTCTAATTTATAGGTGCCTGTTAGTTCCTCAGGCAACTTTTCTTACACGGGTGTCTCTTCTCCAGCAGTTCTGACAGTAAAATTGTGTTTTATGATCTACTTTTGTCATTATGTCTACTAAGGTTTATTTTATGTCTGAAAGGTTTATTTTATGTCTAGATCTATTGACTTTTCCATACCAAAAATAGAGAGTGGAAATAGTTTTCCACCATGATGGTAGATATAGCAACACTTCATGTAACACTGTGTTTGCTGTTTGAAACTTGGGTGGTTTGGTAATTGTCAGTTTTTTAGCTCATTAACGCCTACTCTGGCCTTCCCTGCTATGAATTCTGCTCTTGTTTTATATCAGAACCTGAGAGGTCTTTGACTGCTGTTCAGGCTTAGTCAATTTAATTTCCAGTGTAACTATTTTTAAACATACAGTGTAAAGAATAGCTTGCCTTTACCAACTTGAACACCCGTCAAGAGGACAATTAGATCACATTTTAAAATAGTGATACTGATAGGAGGAAGATCCTTCTAGCGTAGTGTTTTCATCTCTTGGTATTAAGCAGTGATGTAAGACTCTAATCCCTTTATCTGATGATTAGAGTGCCTTTAAAAAGAGCAACAAAATCTGTTTGATGTTGAAGAGTTACTACCTTTAGTACACCTTCAAATTAGAAAATTAGAAATCAGATCTTTGAAGCTGCTGTGGCACCGTCTTGAAATCTAAGATGGTAAATTACGGGGACTGTAAAATTCTACATCCTGATTCTCAGCATTAAAACTGCCTTAAAATGCTTTTTGCTAAAAAAGATGGTTGGTTGTCATTCTGCACGGTAAGATTATGAACCACAAAAATAGCACCCCTCTCTGTGGCAATAGAAAGGGAAATGGCCTCATTCTGCACTGAAGCAGCAGCTGCAGGTCTGCTCTCTGCACCTCATGTGTATCAGTCACAGGGTTGTTACCAGTTCTCTGGGTCTTGCTGTCCAGAATGGGAAGAACCCTGTGGATTCCCTTCACACAGACATCTTTGGAGGGAAGGTAGCCAGTGAATCCATCTAAATGTGCATCCATGGGAAGAGCTGGCAAGCCCGAGTGCTGTCTGGAGTTGGGGGAACTTATGGAAGAAGTAGCGATTCCTTCCATTAAATGATTTTTACAGAGATATTATATTGTCTTAACCTTGATGTGTCCTTTCCTAAGTTCCCATGTTTTGTTAGTCCTTGAGTGAATACTGCAAGGCTTGAGTAAAAGTGGTACTAGAAAAGCAGGAGTCTGTTGTTCATATTTAACGATCTGAGGATACAATTAACACAGTCTATTTCTAGAATTATGTTTTCTGTTTCACAAGTGTTACAGTCATTTTCACATCCATCTTTGCCATCCTTAGTTTCTTTTTGGTTTCTCCAGTATCTTGATTTGACAGGCCTTGTTGGACAGTTTCTTATTTTGTGGCAAGGAAGGGAGGCTGTGTGAGACTTGCACTGCATCTCCACATCTTAGTGTAAGCTTGGCTTCCTCCTTTCTACTGTTGCATTTGAGTTGCCATGGATCATGTTGTTTTTCCTGTAACACTTCCAAACTCCAGCTTCTGCTGCTGTAGAATTTCTCATGCACAAGGTTATTCTCTTCCTGACCTGATGATTTGTCATCAGAGCCAGCTTGGCTCTAGATAAGTGTCTCTGCATCCACTCAAGTTCTTCATGTTTTAGATGGTGCTGATACCAACATCAGAACTCCCAGGCATGTTTGTGGCTGCTGTAAATCCCATCATTTTACCCTCCCTTTCCCTGTGCCAGGATTTTCCCACAGTCCTTAGCACTTCTTTAGTCTCCTTCCTCAGGTAGCTGAGTGCATTAGTTCCCTTTGCCATCAGAGAGTGAGGCATGGCAAAATAAAAACTGGTGGAGGGATGGTGGTGTGGCTGAACTGAGGTGGAAGGAGAGGTGCAGTGAAGGTTTGATCCTTTGCTCATTACTCAACTCCTTAAGCCCAGCCTTGGAGAGATGATCAGCCCCCAGCTCAGAGAGCATCTTCTCTGCAGCCTTGGTTGGACAGGTGAGAGCCCTAGCTCGAGGCAGAGTTGGGACAGCATTAGCATTTGTTTCCCAGCACACCTTTGCCCCTCTCATTGGGATGAAGGAAATGGTGCCACACAAGAGAAGTGGGGACTGTGTGCACTTGATTGCCTGGAACACTTTTGTCTCCCTGGCACATCCTTGCAGCTGTAAAGGTACAGCACTGTCATCACCAACCTCATCCTTCCAGCACATTTGAACCAGAACAGTGACATTTTGGGAAGAGATCTGTAAAAATGAGGTAGTTTCTGTGTCAGGGGAGTGGGGAGTTGCTTGCAAGGGCAGAAGTCATTTTTATTTAAAACACAACTCTTTGTTGTGTATTTTGGCTGCTGATAATGTTGAACAAAATGTTCACAACCTTCATGTTTGTCTTCCCAAATGAGGTTATTATAATACTGGGTTAGAATAATTTCTGCCCATTTCAGGATGTTTTCCTGTTTTAAACTAACTTTTCCTTAATTGATTGTTTGGAATTCTATTAAAAAAAAAAAAGGCAGTCATGGAATAGAACTTGGGAAAGGCAGGGGGTTGGTGTCATCTGATGACTTCAAGCTGTCGCTAAAAAGAATTTGAAAATTTTCTTTGCACTTTAAACTTTCCTTAAGTATTATGGCTGTAGCAGTGTGCTTATAGCCCTTGGCATGAGTAGTCATTGCATTTTAGAGAGGAAAAAAAGACTTTGAATATTTATAAATGCCTTAAAGCTTTAGGTGAGGTGTTTGGGTGCTGGCTGGACCTGCCATTTGATTTCCTTCCTGGAAAGCTGTGTGCTGTGTGCCCAGAGCTGGTAATTTTGAGCAAGCACTGGGGGGATGGTGGAAGCTGCTGTTGCAGTATGAGACTGGAATTTGCATGGAGCCGAGAGCCCCCGTGCCTGTCCAGCTGCTGGGCTGACACCTTCTTGTTTGTTTCCCCCCCGCAGAAATGTATTTATTCACTTTCTTCTTGTGGCATAATGGGTTTTCGTCTTTCTCTAAAGAAGCCTGGGCTGGTGTAGAGTACTCTCTGAGCATCCTGTTGCATTAATGGAAGCAAAATTCTCTACCTGAATGCTTCCCTGCTGTACCAGCTGACATTTGCAGGCAGGAGTTGGGAGAAGCAGGAGCAGAGGGGATCTGCTGCTGCCGTAGTGTTTGCTGAGACAGCTCAGAGACTTCTCGTCTCCCATTTGTCTCCAAGATGAGCTGGATTATTCATGTCAGGCTGGCTTCTGGATTACAACACAAACCAGAGCTGCTTTGCAGGTGTGGCACGCTGGGCTGATGTTCTGTTAGAGACCCCATCTGCTTTGAATAAGGAATCTCAACAAAGAGGAGCAGTACGTTATAATGAGGAAAGTGTTCAAATTAATGTTTATTGATTTGTTAGTACTGGTAACAGTTGATCTTCCCAAATGGATTCTTGACATCTGCTACAAGCAGAGCAGATACTTGGGAGTTGTCAGCCATCCCAGCTAGGACCTGATCCATTTTGTGTGCATGGAGAAAAATCTGTGCTGTTGCCTTTCACCATGGCACCGCTGAGATTTTTTCCATGCTCACATTCCCTCCTTTTCCCATAGTGGGACAGATCTCACTTCTTCCAGTATAACCGGAGGCAGATTATTATCTCTGAAGTCCTTGACAGGTTCTCCTGCATCTCCTGGTTAGGCTTGCAGCAGGACACTCATCCAAACCCCGCTTCATGCTTTTGTCTCCTGAGACCAGATTTTAAAAGGGCTGGGAAGATTTCTGATGTGTGCTACTGCTGAAATTTTAAGAACAATTGAAGTTTGAACCTGTGAAAACACTTTTCTAGTGCCTTACTCTTGTGAATGTTGTGCAGTGGATGTAGCTGAGGTGGGACAGAGCGAGGAGCAATGTCAGCAGTGTGGTTCCCCATCCACTACGGCCGTCTCCCTGTGCCCTCGCAGGGTCCTGGCAAGCAGGTGCCAGCAGGTTGTCTCCAGCAGCACAGGGAGGCTCTTCAGTCCCTTTGCAGGGACTTTGCAGAGAAACCTCATTGCCACAGCAGCCCTCTGCCTTTGAGGGGAACACTGGTGTCACCTCTGCTGAGCTGGGATTTGGAGGGGTTTAGGAGAGACAAAGCTGCTCTGATTGCCAGACCCTGTGGCAGAGGACGTGGACAGTTATTCCCAAGCGCACAAGTCAGGGTGAGTTTGCTGCTCTCCACTAAGGCCATGTTGTCATGGATGCTGTATTTATATCATGCTTGATTTCATTTCATATTTTGGTTGGCTTAAATGTTGCTAGGTTTGTATATTAATAAAGAGGCATTTTAACTACTTCTGAATTTTGCCATTAGTTATGCAAGAGCATTGTGTGTCAGAATCCAGACCCCCCTGGTTGTTTGAGTGGGATCCTGCAGGGACACGAGGCTCGTTGAAGGGTCCAGCCCTGGGAGCTGGAGCGAGCTCTGGACCTGCTGCATCACCCTGGGGAAGTCCCTTCCCTGCCTCTGCCTGCATCCACATTCAAAATTATGTGCTTCAACAGCCCATCCGTGTCATTCCCTCTGCTGTGGTGGGGCTCAGGAACACAGGCTGCGTGGGACCAGAGCCTCTGTTTTAAGGTCCAGAGGGGTTGAGACATGGATGTGGGGTCTGGCTGGAGTAGTGGCTTCACCCACTGTTGGGCTCTGGCCAGAGGGGTTGTGCTGGGGTTCTGCTGCTGAGCAGCCATGCTGGTGTGGGGTCAGGCTCTGCTCCTGCCCCAGTGAGGGGATATTAACCACAGCTGGGGACTGGTGTCTGGCCTGGGAGAGGAGGGGAGAGCAGAGTATCATCTGGGTCCCACAAGCCTCTCATTCCCTTTCCCTCCTCTCCTGACCCCACTGATGCCCAGATTTGGGTGCAGGCAAAGCCACAGCAGGCAGGACTATCATAAGAAAACCACCAAGCAGATTTGATGCGTGATTTTTATTGACTTTAAAAAAAACAGTTGTTTTAAGACAGTTGTGTGCAGAAGTACCCATGTACACAGAGGCTACAGGCCAAGCTGCCTACCTGCTCCTAGTCCCAGGTCAGAGCACTGGTCTCCCTCTCCCGGTGGGGCAGGGGGCAATGGGTGCTCAGATCAGGTACTGTGTGATGCAGACAACCTCTGCCAGGTGGGCCAGCCCAGGCACCTCTTCCCTGCCTGCCCATAGCCTGTACCTACATCTCCTCTATGTACACTACAGTGGTGCGCCGGCCGTGTAGCACGCGCCTGCCTGCGGCCGCCCTGCCAGGGAGACACAAGTGGTCGCGAGTCCTAGTGGGACAGCTTAAATAAAAAATAATATAATAATAATTAAAACAACAGAAAAAAAGGGGGGTAGGGGAAGGAAGTTAGCCAAAAAAAAAATACTGTCAGGGCAGCCAGGAGCTGCGAGCACACCCAATACTGGCTGCCAGCACTGTGCTGCCAGAGGGTTTGGTACCCAGGTTTGGTACCCAGTGTCTCCGCTCACGCTGTGACTGTCAGGCCTGGCCCTGCTCAGCTGCAACAGGTGACCTCGTCACACTGCATTTGGCCTTTCTAGCCACCAGCACAGTGGCCTGGATGTGTCCCTCTCTCTCAGCAGCACTTCCCAGCTAAGATCCAGCCTGGTGTGAGGAAGGAATTGGGTACAACTGCCAGATACATCGGCCACATCCCTGCCACCAGAGTGGGCACAGCCTGGTGTCGCCGATGGGAGATGGTCAAGGCACTCATTGTTGCTCGTGGTTTTGTGGTTTTTATTTTTCTTCCCCATTAAAAAAAAAGAAAAAAAAAACAACAACAAAAAAAGAAAACACCAAAAAACTCAACAAAAACCACCCAGGAAGGTGGAGAGCAGGGCTTGCAGCAGCCTGTGTCCTGGGGCTTGGGGCTGCCTGCACCAGGGCAGCTCCACTTCCACAGGCCAAAACCCACCACAAAACTCAGGAGTTTAAATCCCCACAGACAGAAAAGCTGAATTTCCCCAGACCAGGGGCTGCTGACTTGCTTGCTCCAGGTGACCAACCCACACCCTTGTATTTCACAATTGCAGAGAAACCTCAAAAGAATAAACAAAAGAAAAGAAAACCCTGAAAGATGACCAAACCAAAGTGGAGAAACAGGTAAGAGGCTGCTACGGAAAAACCAGATACAAAAGGGTAAAAAAATCTCCAAGCCCAAAAAACCCTACAGTGATTGTTCTTCAAATTAACTATTGCAACCAGGCAGCATGGGCAAACCTTCTCCAGATGGGCACTGCCCCACTCTCAGCACCAGCTGTGCAGGCAGAGGGTCCCTCTCTGGCAGACCTTTTCCATGGCTGCCTTTTCCTCGAGCTTTCCATCGTCTCCTAAAAAAAACCCCACCCACCTCATTGACCCAAAAAAGTGGTTTTAATGACACCTCTGGGGAGGCAGTTTCCTTCAGCATCTCCCCATCCCATGTCATAGGCTGCCTGTCCAGCCTGGGAAGCCCTGGGGACCCTGAGGGCATCGGCTGTACCAGACTGGTGTAAACCAAGCGCCACCCTGGCAAAGAGAGCAAAGACTTTGGGATTTCAGCTTCTCACCAGAGCTGTTTAGAGCAACACAAAAGCAAAAACACAGTTCACTCACCCACTAATCTCTGATCTGTTTTTTCCCAGCCTGAAAGCAAAGGAAATCCTGTCTCCTTGACCCTGCTGCATCCCACAACCCCTTGAGCATCCTACAACTGCTCGCAGAGCTCAGCCAGAGGGACCAGGCTGCTGCTCCTGTAGATTTCTTAGCTGCCTCCTGTACAGTCACTCCTGAAATCTGTCCTACCCTTCCCCAGCCCTCAGGTAGAAGAGCAGGGATGCTGGGCCACACAGTCGGGGTTCCTCTTCGTCTCCTTGCACAGCTGTGCCAGCAGTCGCCAGCCTGCAGCAGAGCATCAGCAATGGTCAGCTTCCTGAAGCTTCTGGCTCCCCGCCATGGATCCGTGTGCTGGGACCTGCCTCTTGCCAGAAGCCTTCCCTGGAGAAACGATGGCATCGGCTGCCCCAGGTGGGTGAAAGAAAAATACTAAAATAAAGGAAAAAAGAAGCAGCTGGTTCCACTGGTGAGGCTGCACAGCTGCCACAGCTCCCTCAGCCCCCTCGGCCCAGACACGATGCTCGAGGGGTTCCCCAAAGTCACGTGGCTTCAGGGCAGGGGGGTTGTCTTGTTTTAAAAAGAGCAGCATTTGGTTTGACTGTAGAGAGATGCAAGGCGCCCCTGCCGCCTGGTCAGTCACTGACTGTGTTTATAAATCCTTTCTCAGCTGGGTTTCTTAATAATAATAATAATTAAAAAAAGCAAAAAGTCTCCTTTAGCTCTGAACCTGATTGGCTGCTGGAGGCACCAAATACCACCGGGGTGGCTCTGTCAGCAATGCGGAACTGCGCTGCCCATCCAGCGCTTGTCGCCTGAGGCCACCAGGGAGACCCTCACCCTCTGCCCCTGCAGGCAGCAGGACCTGCTGGAGCAGGGAGCCAGAGGCTCAGCCCTCAGTTTCCCCGGTAAACCTCGATCTTGCTGGTTTTGGCCAGCATGTCGATGATGTGTGCCTCGAAGTCGGCATCGTGCACCCCCGTCTTCCTGAACTCCCCGGCATAGCGGTTGTTTTCCCAGTAGTGGTGCCAGTTCCCCCGGCTGTCAGCACCGAACCCAAAGACGTTCACCTGCAGGAGCAAGGGAGGGAGTGAGCCAGAACCCCCCATCAGGCTGAGGCACCCTTGTCTCAGCACGCCCTGCACTGCTGGGGGGATTTTCAAAGGTGCCCATCCCTCTGCACAGCCTTCCCACCTCTCAAGGGTGCCCATCACTCCGGTGTCAGGCAACCAGAGTAAGTGACTGCTGCAGTTTGACCCAAAGAATCCACCTCCTTACTTTAACCTGTAAAGTTCAGGATCCCAGCAAAGCCATTCCATGCAAGCCATGAGCTGAAGGAACCATTACCTACCTCATCGCAGACATGGAGGGCGAAGAAGAGCACCAGCATGCCGGTGGAGGGGTAGCGCCCGTGGTGCTCCGTCCAGCGGTCGTGGATGTACTTGAAGAAGGCAGGATTGTAGATCTGCACCTGGGAGGACAGACAGGTTAGTGCAGGAGCCCCAGCCATGCTCCCTTTGGCATCAGCAAAAGGAAGCTCCTGTGAAGCAGTACTGGGAACCCTGGGCAATGATGAGGTGACAGGGGCCATGGCCATACACAGGTGCTCGTGGCAGGGGTAAGGATGAGCCCCACGTACCTTTTCTTTGTCCACACGCAGAAAAGGCTTCACAGGTGCGTATGTGCTGGGAAAAGAGTGGAGAGGCAGGTGAGTTCTTGGGGATCCCATGCCCCCAGCTCCAGTTTGACTTGCCAAAGGAGGTCTGGGAGGGAGGAACCAATTAATCCCCACTGCTCCCAAGGGAGCTGTCCTCAAGCTAGGTGAGCCACCAGTGCCCACTGAATACTTACAACCTGATTTGGCCGGTGGAGAGGGCACTGGCGATCCAGAGCAGGTCCAGGGTTTTGAAGGGCACGAGCACAAAGCTGACGTTGGCGGGCAGGTTCTTGGCACTCTCGGGGTACATGAAGTGGTGTGTGGTCCGACCACCCACATCGCCCTCAAAGCCCACCGTGGGGGCCTGGTTCATCCTGGGGAGAGAGCAGGGAGGATGACACCACCCTCCCAACGCCCTGTGCCTCACAGATGACACGGGTGATCCCCACGAGCTGCTGAATGCTGCCAAGCAGCAATTTCCCACCCAGGGGAGGCGGCAGGGCTGGAGTCACTCCCATTCATCCCAGTACCCGGCGGTGCCAGCATCACCCCGTGTCTCTGTGCTGCCCGGGCAGGCAGGTCCCTGGCAGTGCTCTCTGGCCCTCACCGCATCACAAAGTCGTGCCCGTCGATTTCCGGCCCGTAACCGGAGCCGCGTAGGTTGCCTGAGTTGCCAACCACGGCGCAGCGGCGGCAGCGGCGTGGGTCACGGAAGCGGTAGGGATCCTCGCCCGGTACAATCTGGAAGAGCTTGCTCAGGACTTCGTGCGTGTTGTGGGACTTGAACTGGGGCTGCAGCATCTGCAAGAAGGGAATGGGAGCACGGGGAATCAGCCAGCGCCCTCTCCTTGATGGTGGAGAAGAAATCTGTGCCGCCCGTGCCAGAGCACACCGTGGCGATCCCGCCCCTGCGCTCACCATCCACCACCTCTGAACGTCGGGCGGTAGGTCCATGTTCTCCTTGGTCCACACTGGGGACACGGTGCCGTCATAGCGCCCATCAAACCAGTCGGTGGCCCCGGGCTCCTCGGCCGGGCAGCGGCGGCAGGCGCAGCCCCGGGGGTACGGCCCCGCCTTGCTTAGCCGCTGCATCCCGGCATAGCCGGGCACCAGCTTCACCCGGTGGATGCCGCCCAGCCCGCCGGGGTCCAGGTAGGCGATGCTGTGGTGGGAGTAGGTGAAGAGGAGGGACATGACGAAGACGAGCAGGAAGGCGGTCGAGAGGAAGCAGAAGCGCAACGAGCACTTCATGGTCGGCGGGTGGCTGAGCCGGGGACGGCGCCCGCTGCGGCACAGGGCGCGGGCATAGGGCGCGGGAGGGCGTCAGCCGGCCAGCGAGGCTCCCTGCAGGAACGAGAGCTGTAACTCCCTGAGGCGGCGGTGTGGGGAGGGGGATGTAGAGCCTCCCATGACCCACCGCACCGGGCTCCTACCTGCTGGGCTGCAGCTTTCCATCCGCGTTGTCCGGCCGTGGCGAGGGCCCCCGGTGGCTCCACGTGCCAGGCAGGGAGCATCTGCGGAGGGGTCCGGCACAGCTCGGCGCACCAGCCTCAGCCGCGGCACCGCGCCCCGGCGGCTCCTCCAGGTCCCGGCCCCGGCTGGCGCTCAGCTGCGACGGTGATCATCATCCCCGGGGTTTAGCTGATCCGCTGGCACGCTGCCCTCAGCCGCTGGCTCGGCAACACGGCCACCACAACATCGGCCTGGAGCGAGAAGGAGGGGACGGCAGGTCAAGGGGTGGCGATACAGACAGCGGAGCTGGGGGGCTGCGCCGAAGAAGGAGGAGGGTGCTGGGGCTAGGGAAATTATTTCCCACTGAACACCCCAAAATGCCTCCCAGGCCGTTCCAGGCACGGGGCCGCAGGATACGAGCCATCCCCGAAGGGGACAAGCAGGCGCAGGGTTTGCAGGGAGCTGAGATGCCGGCGTCGCTATCCGTGCCTGGGGAACTCCCAGCAGCTCCCGGACTGTGCCCTCCCTGTCTCTGCCAAACAAAGGCTCAGCCATGAACTCGCCTCCGGAGCCAAACAAGCGGCTCCTTTCTGTAGGCTCAATTCTCCTTCTCTATCACGCCATAAGCAGCCCCTCCAAAGCCCTCTTCGCCGGCTGCCGCCGCCGCCGAGACAGCCGGGAAACAGCCGCTTCGCAGCCTGACGGGCACCCCAGGGACGGACGCTGGTGACTGTCCCCCCCCGAGTGGCAGCGTCCCTTAGAGAAGGTCACTCGCTCGCTCGTGATCCTGGCGGGTAAAAATAGCCAGGGCAGAGGTGCTGGCGCCTGCGCCCGGGGGGGAGCGCCCAAGCCCCCCGAGCCGGGGGTGGGAAAGCAAAGCCAGACCACGATCCTTGGCCAAATGAAAAGAAAAGAAGGTTGAAAATCCCTTTTAACCCAGTCACTGAGGTGGGGCAGGATCCAGAATCCCAGGGGGTTGGAGACATGACCTCCCCTCCAGGCCTTTTTGGGGAGGGGTGACCCCTCCCCAAGGCCAAACCCTGCAGAGGAATCATCTCCACGGCTCAGCCCTGGCCCAAATTAAGCCAGTGCCGAGGCCGGCAGCACTAATTAGGAGCTGGCAGGCTCCAGGATGCTTTTTCCCTAGGAAAGAACATCTTCTGGAAGATGCTGGCTTGCTTTTCAGGAACAGACTGCTAAGCCCCCAAAAACCTCCTTGTTGGGATGGGGGGAGAACGTGGACCCCAAAGTCTCCCCCAGCCCATTGCACTGCCAGGCATGGACACCTCCCGCACAAATCATTAACCCCCTGACGAATATTTGTTCAAGTGGGGACAGTCTTTAAAGGAAAGAGTCAAAAACCAAAGGCACATCCCAGTTCAAGTGTTTTCCTGGGCTCTGGCGGGGAATTTTAACATGCCTACATGGCACACGCATGGCCAGCAGTGACTGCAACCAGTTCCTTGGGCTGCTGCCAGTGGAAAAAGCAGGATGGTTGTTAAACAGAGGGTTTGCATTTAAGGAGTTTGGGATAAAGCCAGTAAAAAGCTGTTAACAGCCCCCCCCCCCCTTCAGCCCCCCAGATGCAAAACGCTGGAAAGATTCACAGGTAAAAGGCAATTTTGGGGCTTTTTTCAGCTATGATATGGCAGGGCCACCAAGCAGGATGGGCTGATCCCCTTCCCCTGCTCCCACTGCTCACCATCCCACGGGGCTTTTTAAAGGCTAAAGGAAATGAGCTATCACGTGCTTGTGATATTTTTGTTCAAGGTGAAAGGGGAAAAAAACCCTTTCCGGCTCCCCAGCCCAGCCTGGTCCTGCCTGATGCATCCAGCCCTGACACCATCTGGAGCACATTTTGTATGGCCCCCATCCTGGGGCCTCCTGGAGCTGCCCCTGACCACAGCGGGGGGAAAACCCCCCTCCAGCCCAGCTCATGCGCGGTAAAAGAAGCCTTAAATCCCAGTGGCTGGTTTGAGTCATCATTTTCCTAGCAGGAGCTGGCAGCTATTTCCATCTGCACTGGTCCTTACAGCCCCCAGCAGGGACAGGGCACCCACACATACAAACATATCCCAGCAATATCCATGCCCTCCCTGCCCAATCCTAATCCAACCTGCCTCTGCAAATAAAGCCCCACTTGCAGGAGCTTATTGTACCAGATTTTGATGTTTCCTTCTTAAAATAACAAGGGATTTCAGGATTTCTCCTGTGGTGAGCAAGCTTGGCAACTCAGTGATGCCACTAAATACCCTTTCATTCCCAAATTCATCCCCAGGATACTAAATTGCCTCCTGAGGATCGTATGCTCATCAAATACAAGTTTCTCTTTGATTGCAGGAGATAATGAAGTGAGGCTATTAAAAGGTCCTGGCAAATTACTCTGCTGCTTTTACAGGTGGATGGTTTTTTCCAATCATATAATCTTTAATTTCAGGATGAGTGCTGGAACGATGTGACAGACAGCCCCAGGGCCTGGAGGATGCCTGTCCCTTCCCTGTCAGACAGAACACCATTGAGTACATCCCCACTAGGTATCTTCAGGTCTCGTTGGCTTTGTTTGCTCATTTCTAAGATATCCTGAGGTTGTTGGCACAGATTTCTGTGCCAGTAAATGGCAGGGTGGGCAAAGGAAGGAGCTATCACTGGGAGATGGGATGTCACCCTGTTTGGGGCAGGGAGAGAAGGGGAGTGGAGGAGCAATGGCAGAATTGTCTGCACTGACTGCTGCCCTTCCCAGGGATGAACAGGCTGAAAATTCCCTCTGGAGCCTTCAGGAAATACCACCCTGGGTGACCAGGTGCTACTCATCCTATGATCCCCGTGCAGAGACATCACTTCTGCCACCGTTGACTGGGTGCCAAAGCGGTGCATGGCTCCTGCACAGGGAAGCACACAGGGACCCCTTAGACTGCAATGGCATCTCTGTCATGGGTGGAAAACCTGGGAATTAGGGTTGGGTGTTTTTGACAGGGAAGGAAAGGATCTGAGTTGAGTCTTCTCCCACCTCCTCCAACACCAGGCAGAAACAGCGAGTATTGACCTGTCCTTGTTTCAGGTGTGACTTCAGTGGGCTGGATTACTACAAGAAGTCATAAAACCGTTCAAAGTTCCTTTTGCCCATGGCCTAAGTGCTGCCAGAGGTTGCAGCCCCTGGGCAGAGTGCCAGGGAGCCGTTTGCCTCCATGGGGCCGTCAGCTCGCGTTAGCTGGGAACAGTGAGCGGGAATCTGCCGGGGGCAGCGCGGGAGGGGACGACACCCTGTCCCTCTGCATCACCAGCCTCCCAAAGCCAAAACAACACTTGGCGAGAAAAGAGCAGCTAATTAAGGTCCTTCCTGCTTCACCCATCCAGAGGGATTATATTTTCCCCTTGAACGTTTTTCCTCCCTGGAAGATGGATGGGGAGGGAGCAGGGAGCAGACCCGATGTTGGCACAAGGACGTTTCTCCCTGCCAGGGGGCAATGCCATGGAGAACCAATGGCCGGCAGTATACAAGCACCAGGAATTAAGAGAAGAAGCCAATTTCATGTGTTAAGCCATCACCACATCCCGACAGCAGCGAGGACCTGGTAACTTATTCTTCATCCTTTCAATTAATCATACTCTTATCAGCCAGCTCAATCAGCTAATGGAGCCAAGTTAATTGGGTTTCCCATGTCTTAAACCCTACTCGCACCCCTGGCTGCCAACGGCAGCAGTTCCAGCCTTTCCTTGTGCCTGGCCTCCAGAGGGGTTATTTTGGGCTCATCCCTCAGCACTGGGATAGGGCCAGGAAAGAGCGTGGAGGCCAAAACCCCAGCACAGAGCTGGGAGGGAGCCAGCCACGCTGAGGCTGTTTCCTATGGGATCTGGGGGTGCAGGGGAGTGCCAGCAGTGGGAAAACAGAATGGAATGCTCCCACCCTTGCTGGTGGATGGGCCTGCAGGGACTGGTCCATCCCAAACCCCTTGGCTCAACCACAGTGGGACCCTCAGGGAACTGCTCCAGCTCAAACACCCCGTGCTGCTCAACAGGGCGATGCTGGGTGGGCACTCTCCCCCACAAAATTCGCACTGGCAGAAGTAGCCAAGGCAGATGCCCATCCCTGCAGCTCACACTCCCTTTGGGACCAGCCAGCCCCATGTGCCAGCCTGTGTGACTGATGTCCATGAGCATTCTCCAGTGCCATTTCTCCCACCCTCTGGGAGCCATTATCAGTCTCCCCAGGCTGCCTTGGGGAAAAGGGAACCCTGGCCCCTGCACTCCAGGGGTGTTGATAAACCCAAGGCCATGCTCACAGCTCAGCTCCCTGTGCCAAGAGCAGCAGCTCCCTCCTTGAGGCAGGACAGGCGGGGTGGGAGTGGGATTCTCTCCCCTGACCCTGAATGTCTGTGGAATTGAGGGGCAGAGCCAGCCCAGCTGCTCTGTATGCCAAGCACTCACCCCAGAACCCCCAGTTTGCACCAACTCAAGTACCACCAGCTCAGGCACCACTCAGCTGGGTACCACTGAACCCCAGGTCACGCACCACCACACCAGGCTGAGTCCCACTGAGCAGCCAGGTTTGGCCAACCAACCCAGCAGAATAGAGGAGGCAGAGTCCGGGGCTTGCTGCCACCACTGCCTTCTCCTCTCTCCCACCCTTGCCCCAGTTCCCTGTGCAAAGCCATCTGGTCCCAAGGGGAGCCAGCTTCCTACTGCAGGCCACATTTCCGTCTCATCCTCCCACAGCCACATGCTGAGGTCGGCAGGGTCTGCCTGGTCCCCATCCCCCTTCCTGCCTGCTGCAGCAGGGCTGCACCCACAGACACCCCTGAACCAGTCTTCCTGCAGCCTCAGCTGCCTGTGAAGACGCAGCCACGCCGCAGGCAAACAGGTAGGAAGGGCAGGGCCCCTGCTCTGCTTTCACCACCAGCATCCGGTGAGCTGCCAGCAGCACCCTGAGCTCCCTGCTGGCTGGGAAAGAACAACTTCCCCCCCACCACCGCCGCTGCTTTCACCAGCCTGGACCCGTTAGGTTCGTGCCTGATGCCTCACCAGGAAAATACGTGCAGGAGTGCAGGACAGGCGGATGCTGCACCAGGAGGCGCCGCTGCCCGTTGTGGCCCTCTGCCCGAGGAAGGCGAGCAGGGACACGGAACCTCCCTGCGCTTTCCTGCCTTCCTTCCTGGATCTCAGCAGCGCCGAGGATCGGAGGCGGTGGAAACCCAAAGGTTCTCCTTAGGCTTTCGAGGGCTGGTTGATGGGTGCAGTACCCACAGCCACCCTCTCTCCCCCGGGGCACAACCCAGGCTGAGAACTGCAAACTCGGCGCATGCTGTGGGTGGCCCCGTAAAGCCACCCGGGTTTGCTCTGCCTGCAGGCAGCACTGAGAGGACGTTGAACTCGTTAGGGAAATGACACCTATGAGATTTCATTGCAGGGAAGTTATGAAAGGCTCCCCAGGCCAGAGGGCATCAATCCCAGCACAGCCCCGTTACAGCCAAGAACTCCCACTAACTGTAAAATTAGAGCAGTTCCACTGGCAAGGGCCCCTGACTTCTTCTCCCCACGAGCTGGGACTTTGCTCAGACACCTGGGGGAAAGGGGAGCTTTTGCAGCTTCCTAGTTAGCCCAATTACTGCTGCAGATCAAAAGTCCTTTGCTGGGGACACCCGGAGCAAAGTGATTGCAGCTTGTTCTGGTTTCCCAAGAGCAACTGTTGGGGATGTTATTTTAGAGCTCAAANATATATATATAATTTTTAAAAGTACATTCACCGCTCATCTATGTGCGGGTTTGGGGGTATCTTTGGGAACTTTGCCTTGGAGCTGGGACCCAAATCACTTGCACTTTCCAAAAAAAGCTTTTGGAAGATGCCGGTGGCAAAGAGCGACATGAAGCCAAGAGATGCCCTGGAGCCCAGCGCAGAGCCCAGCAGGGCAGGGAGAGGAGGTTCCCAGCCTATCCCATCACATCCCGAGCCCGCGGGGTCAGGCGGGCTCCGATAAATCCTGGGTCATGAAGAAGCACCGAAGCCAGCCAAGCCACTGGAAAGCAATTAACAGCTTGCAATCGTGCAAAAATTAAATGCAACGGAAGGAGATGAAAGCCATCGAGCTGCCGAGACCTCGGCGTGCTAAACTGGGCGGCATCCGGCGTGCAGAGAGCCCGCAGCAAAACCACCGAACCCTCAGTGCCACCGGAGCCTTTTCCCAAAAAGGGGCAGTTTGGAGCTTGTTTGGGCACGAAAACTCAAGCGTTCCCGCAGCGTGCGGCTGCCGGGGCTCTCCCTGCCTGCTCTCCCTGCCCGCCTCCGGCGCCGGCGAGGCGTGGGCGGTGAGCGGAGCGCGCCTCGCCGTTCCCAAGAACCGCCATGAGCTCTTCGGAGGAGAGGGGAGCGCTTTTGACAGGCAGCTGCCGCACACCACCGGCAGCGGGGCCGCTGTCGCTGCCAGATGGGGACAGACAGACGGACGGACAGACAGACAGACAGACGGGCACGCGCGCGCCGGATTGGGGGGTGGAGAGCGCGGCGGGCAAGGCACCCCCCCCAGCCCAACCCTCCCCGCTGAGGCCGCGACTTTTGCTTCTGATAGAAGGGGAAGGAAAAGGAAAAAAATTAAAACCAAGCCCAAAGCGCTGAGGAACTTCCCGTTGGTGCTCACCGCCTTGGCCACGATGCGGCCGGGCGGCTGCTCAGGGCTGGGAAGAGGCGAGCCCGAGATAACGCAGGGCAAAACTGCCTTCACCAGCTCGAAGCCCACGCGTCTTCCTGGAGGGAGGCTCAGCAACTTTTCCCCTAGCCATGTTTTATGACTGTAGGCAGCAGGCGGGTACGCGGCCCTTCCTCCAGTCTGAGCTTGCACGCTGTCCGAGTGCCATCCTCCCCCCAGTATTTTCCTGCTGGGATGAGAAGCCCTCACTCTAGGGGAAATATTTGGGAGCTTTGGACTAAGTGCTCTGACTCTGCAGCTGGAGCCCGAGCAAAACCTTGCCTTCCCCCCACGCCGGCAGCACTTGAGCCCCCAGCATGTGTGGAGACCCCTTGAATCGCTAGGCCCTGAAATACGGGCTCCGGTATCAATCCCACCCTGGCAGCCGTGCTTCAGCCAGGGAAACACCCTAAAGCACTGGGACAGGCACGCCGATAAGATCTCACGCCAATGCCCGTGTTGGTGCCCCCCCCCCCCCCAAGCACAGAAGCAGGCAAGGGACATCCCCTGCTCGGCGACACAGTTTTCTACCTTGTCCCCAGGGACGCGCAGGCTGTTTGTGAAATCCTGGCTGCCCCTACCCATGCAATGGATGCCGTGTGTCACGCAGCCATGTGTCACACTGCTGCTGAGGGACCTTACACGCACACTGGCACTGCTGGGGACTGAGGCCACTCGCAGCCAGCCCTCCCACCCTGCTCCCCTGACTCTGCCCTCCACATTTCAGGGCACACGGCTGGGGGGGAGCAGCTCTATCAGCCTCCGCCCCCTGCTAGGGCAAGCATCCTCCCCGGGGCGAGCACATCCTCCCCGAGCAGCACCCTAGAGCCGCACCCCGTGGCTGGGGCCAGCCTATCCTCCCTGGGGACAGCACCGCAGGGCCCGGGCCGGCATTCCAGACCAGCGCAACCTGCTGGGTCTGAACCCAATGCAACTCGCGTGGATGTTCCTGGCAGCCAGCATCCAGCACCGGGACCAGCACCCAGAACCCGGACCTGCACCCCGGATAGGAGACAGCACATCCTCCCGGGGCTGTTCGGCACCCATTGCATCCCGGCTGGATGCTCTCAGCCCCGAGACCTGCACCCAGCCCCGACACCTGCACTCAGCACCGGGACCAGCAACCGGGACCACGACACCGGGGATAAACCCAACGCACCCCGTGTGGATGCTCCCCGAGGCCAGCCCCCAGCACCGGCCCCAGCCCGCAGCACCGGAGCAGCTCCCGGGCGGGCTCCACCGCCGCCGCCCGCTACCCCCGCCGCCTCCTCGGGACCGGCACCCCGAGCCGAGCCGGGCCGTGCCCGCACCCCCCACCTCGGGCCCACTCTCCGCCGCGGTACCTGGCTCAGCTCCGGCATGGCCCCGCCGCCGGGCTCACCCGGGCCCCGCCGCCACCGCCCTCCGCTCCGTGCGGAGTCGTGCCGTGCCGTGCGGNCAGCCTCCGCCCCCTGCTAGGGCAAGCATCCTCCCCGGGGCGAGCACATCCTCCCCGAGCAGCACCCTAGAGCCGCACCCCGTGGCTGGGGCCAGCCTATCCTCCCTGGGGACAGCACCGCAGGGCCCGGGCCGGCATTCCAGACCAGCGCAACCTGCTGGGTCTGAACCCAATGCAACTCGCGTGGATGTTCCTGGCAGCCAGCATCCAGCACCGGGACCAGCACCCAGAACCCGGACCTGCACCCCGGATAGGAGACAGCACATCCTCCCGGGGCTGTTCGGCACCCATTGCATCCCGGCTGGATGCTCTCAGCCCCGAGACCTGCACCCAGCCCCGACACCTGCACTCAGCACCGGGACCAGCAACCGGGACCACGACACCGGGGATAAACCCAACGCATCCCGTGTGGATGCTCCCCGAGGCCAGCTCCCAGCACCGGCACCAGCCCGCAGCACC